>JAQFZC010000380.1:0-54384 GCA_034695205.1 Dicyrtoma fusca | reverse complement strand
TTCCTCACCCACAGTGACTGGTTGAGTCAGGTTGTATGGACAAATGTCAAATCGACCCAATGAATAATTTATTTATTTTTATTTATTAATTAATGTTTTGGAACCGTAAGATTAATTTTTACGTAAAGTAGGCGGAGCTTTCGTAAAATTATTTTTACGTAAATATTTGTTTTGAGTTTACGGAACCAATTTTACGTGCGTTGCGGAAACTGCTTATATTCAATAAAGTTAAATGAATGGAAGACCATGAAATATAAAATGTTCTGTTAACTCAAAGGGCAACATTCTTACTGCTAGTTTATTGGGTCCACGGGTCGTGGAAGTTGAACGGCGAGGGGACGAAGAGAATAATGCAAGTGATTCTCTGTGCAAAAGAGTTAAAATATTTTGTTGACTGCACTCGCAAAGAAAAGGATCTCAGGCTATGCGAAGGATTCAATGAGGCTCTGAAAGCTTGCCGTAAAGAATGCGGCTATACACTATAGTTCAATGCTTTGTAGACTCTGTACTCTACCGAGTAATTCTTAATTAAAAGTCAGAAGTATCGAAGTATGTAATATAAATTTGATAGGAACGAAAAAATGCAGGAACGGAACAAAAAGTTCCGTTCCTGCGAACTTTTTGAAAATTTTATATAACATGCCGAAACGCATACAGTAGCACTATTTTGTGTGAATTAGAGACCCGCGTAATATTAGAGATCCGCGCATTATCTAAAATAACTAACTACTCGGAATATAATTTTCTAAAGTAATGTGAACACAACAATTTTAACATTTTTAAGGGTCTTAAAAGTGTGTGTCAGTTAATTCAAGTTATATTCAATGGATAAAAAACCAACTAAGGTTGTGGCTAAAAACTTAGGTAAACACCAACAGGTCAACAATTCCTAGTCTTGAAATTAAAACAGAGTAACATACACGCTCGTTAGTGGAAAATCCGTATATTTACCGCTTGAATGATCTTTTCTTGACGTTTCGTATTCATTAATAGGTGTTTGGAATTTGAACCGTTTTTGAAATTTCACCCATTGGTTTTTGGGGCCAAAATTGCATCGTAAGTCCTATTTAAATGATCATAAGCGACAACGCTGAAAATAAACAATGTTTTCTAGCTTTAAAAAAACTGGTATTAAGTTTATTGCCACTAGCGATACTGAGGTCCATGTCTATCACCATAAACATTTTGATTAAAGTCAAGAGGTGACATGTCCAGAAGATCTCTTGTGAGCAAATTTTTAATTTTATCAAAATTATCGTAATGCCACGTGAAGAGCATCTGTTTTACTACATGATAGATATTAGTTTTTGAAATTTTGTTGAAAATTGGCGTGATACTTTTTAAATGCAATTAGCATGTTCTGCCGTTTACGCAATGTTAAATTATTTCATTCAAAAAATTATAACGGGGGAAAGTGCAATCCAAAATCCAAAATATTTCACCACCAACACCTGCATATGTCGACAACTTGTAAGAAAAATATATTTCATATTTGCGCTAAAGTTGATTTTTTTGGCCCAACCCCGTTAAATCCCCATTTAAGGCCTTGAAAAACATAGTGCAGTGGTTTGCGTTATAATTATTATTTACTGAGATTTCAACAAAAGGAATGCAACGCAACCATTGTAAACACACTGGCTGCTGAAATCCCTATTTTTTAAAATAATCTCTCTACACGAAGGCTTCAATTGGCCCACCTCTGCCCCAAATGGAGGCAAAATTCTAAATAAAACCCACGAAAACGTATGCCTGGAATTCAATAGCATTAGCTATTTGCGTCTGGAGACATTTTAATAGTTTAATAGTACACAACTGGGTCCTTCACACAAGTGACGCTATTTGCACAACAGGAAACTAAACAATACTACCTGATAATTCTTCAGAAACTTTATTTTTAGAAATGTCTTAAATATATATTGTACTGTATATATATCTTTAGCCGCTGCATTCATGCATACCTCCCTTAATTAGCAGATTAATTACCTGCCATGTCTAGCAGCTCCATCGTCCTTCACTTTTAATTATAAACTTTGATCAACATATGGAATGCATGAGAATACTATCAACTATGCTCTGTCAGCTTTAAAAGAATCCAGTGCATTCGACTAAACCACAAACTGAAATTAATTATTTTCTACTTTTAATGAAACATTTTACCTTAATTCCTAGACCATTGTTTACGTGTGTAAGTATTTACAATGAATACAAAAAAATAGCTGCACGAGATAGGGATGAATCATACATAAAATAAATTTCGATTTGTGATTTTAGGACTAACTAAATAACTTGTTTGATTTGTGATTGTGACTAGAATTGATGTGACGTCAGATTAATGAAACTTAAACTGACATTCATATCCGCTCCGAGCATTCGCCATTTTTCCTCAGTTTTTACCTGGAACACCAAACAAGAAGCATTTGCAACAACTGCCTTCATTTGCACGGCAACGAGTACATCACCGGAACCACAAAGATAGTGCGATTTTAGATTGCTTAGGTGCACAAGCATTTGCTATTTATAATCAATCCACTAACAATAAATAACAAGATTGCGATACCGATGAACTGTCACAACTCCATAAATACTAAATAAATAAGGAAGTTATAACGGCCTTGGTCACAAATCAACTAGAAGAATAAATTATTAACTGAAACCAACAAAAGGACAACTACTCCAATTTGAATTAAGCTCACTGTACTACTTCTAGTCGTGATGGGTCTCCCAGAGCCTTATTACTAGTTAGACCGAATCATGAGTTAGCTTTCTACAGATTCAACCTGATTGAATAGAGTACTTCAAGTTTCTATTTTAAGTCGTTTCAATTTTCAAAAGCTTTAATAAACGACGAGCTGAAGAAAACTAAATTGCACTGTGGCTCGTGTATTAGACGTTGGTGAATGAACTTGTCGTTTGCCTTTGTGTACTGTATGTGATCACGAAAAGAGGGTCTAGGAGTGTTTCATGGCGAAAAAGGGAGAAAAAGTGGCGGCGGACGAGAAATACCCTTTAGTGGACAGAACCAGTGACCTTGGTAGTCGCATCAGAGTGTCTTTGGACTTCTTGTGCAAAAATACAACGAATCTTCAGGAGGTCCTCGTACACCTCAGCAGCCACTGCCTTCTCAGTCAGCACGAGTCAGAAGTTATCGTAAGCAATCACAAATAATATTACTATGTATATAAACAATAAAACCACTCAAATAAATCTGCAAACACGTTCCAGTTTTAGTCACTTTAACATGAAACTTGTTTTAGGAAATCGAGAAAAGCGACTACGCCCGCTTCCGACAGCTCTTCACTTTCCTCGTCCCAAGATTGGGCCACGGGAACAATGCAAAGCATTTTATTCACGCGTTTAAAAAGAGTGGCAACGAGCACATCCTTGAAAGGCTGCAGGGTGCCATTGAGACAGAAGGATTCGCTTCAAGGCCATCGGACGCGTCTTCCAATAGCATCCGATTCAACGTGCGAGAGTCTGTGCCGTCCTTCGTCGGCAGAAACAACTTCCTTCGGGACCTGCACGAACACTTTCTTCAGAGCCAACGGACGACAGCCGACGTCCCAACAACCTCAACGATCCTCTCCCGCATCTGCGTCGTCACGCGACTCGGCGGGATCGGAAAATCAGAAATAACGCGAATGTACATTCACAGCTACGGCTACTGCTACCAACACGTCGTCTGGATTGACGCAGAAGAACAAGCCACGGCAGAGAATCAGTTCAGAAGACTTGCATTGCAGGAACTCCAACTGTCCTCCACCGACCTGGGGAACAATGCCAAGGGTTTCAACTTCATCCTCAAGGACATATACGACCGTCTCTGCACCAGCAAAAACTCTCGTCGTCTTCGACAACGCCGAAACACTCCACGACAGCGACACCCAAAGACCCGGAGTTGCTCGCTTCCTACCTAAGTGTCTGCCCCCCACACCTCAAACCCATCACCATCATCACCATCAGACATCGAGATTGGCCCGACATCCACTCAACATCCCTCCCCCTCTTGACCGCACAAGAGAGCAATGCATTCTTATTTCGCCAACTCAACCTGCAGGAGAGCGACGTCAATGAAAAGAACGCCAAAACGCTGTCCGAAACATTCGGCGGACTTCCACTGGCACTTCAATCAGCTGCGGCAGTCATTCACCAGGAGTGCAGGCGGAACGAGTTGCTGGGGAAACAGGTCTACTCTATCCAGCATCTTCTCAGTGATTACAGCCAAGGAAAGCAGGAAGTTCTTAAGAACCGTCCGTTCGGCTCCCCCGACATTCTTCCGCTGTTGCTCCTCTGGAAAGTGTCTTTGGACAAAATACGATAGCAACCACACGGCCACCTCGCCAACCAAATCCTCAACGTCATGGCGCATCTGTCGCCCATGAACATCCCCAAAGAACTTCTCACATTCATCTTTAGTCATGAACACGAGCAGATTTCGCAGACGCAGTGGAACTTCTGGTTGACTACTCCTTCGTTCACGACTCCGGCATCCACTTCTCCATCCACCGCATGCTCCAGGACGTCACCCTCGCACACTTAGAGGCATCCAATTACGAACATTTTCAAAATCGGTCCATGGACTTGTGCTTCTCGATCTGTCTCAGGTCAAGGCAAAGGTCAAACGCAACTTCTTCATTGACAAGAATTACGACCGCGCTGAGACATTACTGGCCAACGGTTACAAAATCCAGCGAAGTCTACGAAGCTGTCCACGACAACTTAGTTCACGTGACGATGAGCCACGTTCTGCCGAAAGCACAGAATCCACCAGAGACAGATTTGTGTTTCATCGAATTTATAGAATTCATGCTGGAGGAAATCAAGAATACTCGTTGGGTGGAAGCAGAAAAATGCTGTCGAGTGCTCATCGCTTATTTCACCAGCTCAGCTATTTCATCCCATTTTGCGTCGCTCTTTCAATCCCCTAATTTGGAGAAAGTCCGGCACCTGCGACGGCAACTGGCGTTGATTCTGCAAGGCACGGGGAGATAAGAGGAAGCTGTGGACATCTTACAGGAGCTCCTGTCGTCCCTCAGTTCCCTGAAGGACCAAGAGGAAGCCGTATCGGAAATAGTTGACACGAAGCACTACTTGGCCTCGATACTAGAAAGACAAGGGGAGTACGAGGAGGCCATTAAACTCTACTCCTGTGTCATTGATCTTCGCTCCAACCTCTACGGCCCCACCCGCACAAGTTCACTCTGAATACGAAGAACAACCTGGCATTCAAAATAGCCGACTGAGTGAAGCCATGACCCTCCACGAGGAGATCCTCGGGGTAAAAATGAAGGATCTGGGCCTTCTCCATCCTTCCACCCTCACCACCAAGCACAACCTGGCAATGATCCTGAAGGAGGAGGGTCACTACGACGAAGCCCTGGAAATATTGCGGAGGGTGGTGGAGATGAAGGAGAGGGAACTCGGACCCCTCCACGCCGACACACTCATGTCCAACAACTCCGTGGCCGACGTGCTGGATGAGCAGGGGAAGCACGAAGAAGCCCTGCGGATCTACGCCCACGTCATCAGCATCTACGAAAAGGCATCCGCCTCCAGTCACCCCGACTGCCTCATAGTCATGAACAACATGGCAGTTTGTCTGTTGAAGCAAGGGAGGTTGGACGAGGCTAAGGAGATTCTCAGCCACGTGCTGGACATGCAGGAGCGCCTGCTAGGGCCCAGCCACATAAACACCCTCAACACTAAGCACAACGTGGCCCTGGTGCTGGAGACGCAAGGAAAGGACGCAGAGGCATTAAAACTTTACGAGGAGGTGTTGGAACTGCAGACGAAACAACTCGACCACTTGCACCCCAGAACTCTTAAAACGAACAACAACATCGGCGTGCTGCATCTGAAAATGGGGAACTTTGAAAAGGCGGAAAGCATCGCGAAAGAAGTTCTCGCTGCGAGACAAGCAACGTTGCCCACCGACCACCCCGACTGCACAAACACAGAGGAACTCTACAACAATGCCAGGCTACGGAACGACCTCTTCGCTAACGAGAAATGATTCACTCCAGTTTATTCGTACATTTTAAATATTCTTTTTCTGATTGTACATGTTATAAATAAGATTTGTGTACAAAGTTTAAGCCCAAGGTCACATGCATTTAGTCCGCCATAGGAATTTTCAAACAGCGACCCTGCTCTGGCGGAAATGAAATATGTAAGTACCACCGCAGCGGTATCTTTTTTTATACACTGCAGAATATTCAAAATAAGTGTTAAAATTCTAAACGTCTGTTTGTTTTTAGTTTTTGGAAGAGAACGTTGCTGTTTCAGCTGCGAGAATTCTCAACTGGGTTTACTTCCACAACGTCACAGACTGCAGCTGGAGCCACTTGGATTTCGTTTTTGCCAAGCAAGCTAAGAGATCGTCTACGATCTTCTCATCTAGTAATTACCCTCCCTGGTTTCACCGTACGTCTGCACTCAATGAAATATCAAATAATTTAATCCATGTCATGATCTTGAAAATACTTTATTCAATAAAAATGCTCCGAAAATAATTGTGATGACGAAACAGACAACTATTTTACACAGACTTTAATTTTTATGAGAATGGAAGCTAAATTAAGAAATAAATATTGCATCTTTAGTGCAGCATGTGTGATTATGATTAGAATTGATGTGATGATTGATTATTCAAACTTGATAGAACTTTCGCGTGGGGTTCAACCACCCGCCATTTGTCCCAAGTCCTTATCAAACATACCAAACAAGAAACCTCTGGAACAATTGCATTCATTTTGCACGGCAATGAGTAACGAGCACGGCAAAGATAGTGCAATTTACATAAATTGCGGAAGTCCACCAGCATTTGCTATCTGTAATCATTCAACTATGTAGTGATAAATGATTAAATTGTGAAGCTGACAAACTGATGACAACAAAACGACAATGGATCCAATTTTAATATTACTCACTGTGCTACTACTAGTCGTGAAAAGGTATCAGTGGGTATCACAATGCTTTAAAACTGAATCGTGGGTAATTTTAGTAGGGAATCAATCTGGGTGGATTCATCAAATTAAGTGTTTATTTTAATTTATTTCAATCATTTCTCCGAGTTGTTTCAAAGCTTTTAAACACTTGTTAGTTAAAAAAGCAAATTGCTATGATACTCGTCGATTAGACGTTGGGGAAAATTCGCTTGTTCGTTTGTATCTACTTGGGTTTACAAAAGGGCCGTAACGAAGTGAGAAATGACGGAAATGGAAGAAGGAGTGGGGGTGGACGAGAATGACACTTTAGTGGACACAACGAGTGACCTCGGCAACCGAATCCAGGTTTCCTTGAATTCCTTGTGCACAAATTCAACGAATCTCCAAGAGGTCCTCGTCCGCCTTCTCAGCCACGGCTTGCTCAGTCAACGCGAGTCGGAAGTCATCGTAAGCAATCACAAATACCAGAACTACCCAATTACACCCCCAAATACGTTCCCAGAAGTCACTTTAATATGAAATTTATTCTAGGAAAACCAATTGAGCAACTACGACAGCTTCCGAAAGCTCTTTGCTTTCCTCATCACAAGAGTGGGTTACGGCAACAATTCCTAGCACTTTTTCAACGCCTTTAAACAGAGTCTCAACGAGCACATCCTTAAAGAGCTGAAGAGTACCGTTGTGACGACGGATTTCGTTCTAACGGCCCGAGCACTTCTTTTCAAAGCGTCCAATTCAACATGCGAGAGCCCGTGCTATCCTTCGTCGGCAGAAATCACTTCCTTTGTGACCTCCACCAACACGTCCTCCAGATCCAACGGACGGCCGCCAACGTCACAACAACCTCAACGATCATCTCCCGCATCTGCTTCGTCGCCGGACTCGGCGGCATCGGAAAAACTGACACAATTCGAAAGTAAATTCACAGCTACGGCCACTGCTACCAACACGTCGTCTGGATTGACGCTGAAGAACACAACACGGCGGAGAATCAGTTCAGAAGACTTGCACTGCACGAGCTCCAACTGTCCTCCAAGGACATCGAGAACAAAGCCCAGGACTTCGACGTCATCCTCAAGCAAATCTACGACCATCTCTGCACTAATGACACTCTCCTTGTCCTCGACAATGCCGAGACATTCCACGACAGCGACCCCCAAAGACCCGGAGTTCGTAGCCTCCTCCCCACGTCCCTTCCCCTCACGCACCTCAAACTTGTCGTCCTCATCACCTCCAGACAGTTAGACTGGCCCGACCTCCACTCATTGCCCCTCCCACTCTTGACCCCACAAGAGAGCAGCGCATTCATGTTTCGCCAACTCAAACTGGAGGTGAGCGACGCCAATGAGAAGGATGTCATGACGCTGTCAGAAAAATTCGGAGGACTTCCACTGGCACTCCAGGCCGCTACTGCCGTCATTCGTGAGGAATCCAGGCGGAAGGAGCTGCTGGGAAAGGACGTTCACACCATCCAGCATCTTCTCAGTGACTACAACAAAGGGAAGCGGGAAGTCCTCAACAATCGCCCGCCCGGCTCCCCCGACGCCACTCCGCTGATGTTGCTCTGGAAAGTGTCGTTGGACAAAATACGAAAGCAGCCACACGGCCAACTCGCCACCCAAATCCTCAACGTCATGGTGCATCTGTCACCCACGAACATCCCCAAAGAACTTCTCTTCTTCATCTTCAACTCTGAAGACAGCGACAGCCTCGTGGACGCAGTGGCTCTTTTAGTGGACTACTCCTTCGTCCACAACTCCAACAGCCACTTCTCCATCCATCGCATACTTCAAGACGTCACCCTCTCACACTTGGAGGCGCCAGCAGCGGAACATTCTCAAAACTGGCTATGGAGTTTATGGACTCTACTAAGGTCATGGTTATGGTCAAGCTCAACTCCTCCCCTAATACGAATTACGACAGCGCTGATGAAATACTGGCCGACGGTTTCAAAATCCAGCGTAGCCAACGATTCTGTCCACGACAACTTAGTTCACGTGACCAAGAACCACGTTCTGCCAAAAGCACAGAATCAATCAAAAATGGATTTGAATTTAATTGAATTTATGGAATTCGTGTTTGAACAAATCAAAAATACTCGGTGGGTGGAAGCAGAAAAGTGTTGCCGAGTGCAGCTTATTTCACCAACTCACCTAATCCCTCCTATTCCGCGTCGCTCTACCAGTCTCCGTCTCCGAATTTCTATAAAGTCCAGCACCTTCGACGGCAACTGACGTGGATTCTGCAAAAAATGGGGAGATACAAGGAAGCAGTGGACATCTGCCAGGAGTTCCTGTCGTCAGTCAATTCTTTGCAGGACCAAACGAACTTCATTTTGGAAATATTGGCCATGAAGAGCTCCTTGGCCACGATACTGATAAGCCAAAGGGAGTACGAGGAGGCCATTAAACTCTGTTCCAGTGACCTTGACCTTCGCTCCAAACTCTAGGGCCCCACCCACGAGGTCACCCTGAATACACAGAACAACCTGGCCGTGGCCCTGAAGTTGAGCGGCCGACTGAGTGAGGCCAAGACCCTCTACGCGGAGATCCTCGAAGTGAAGATGAAGGACCTGGGCCCACACCACCCCAACACTCTCAGCACCAGGTTCAACATGGCCTGGATCTTGATGATGGAGGGTCGCTACGACAACGCCCTGGAGACGAACCGGGAGGTCTTGGAGGTGCGGGAGAAGGAACTCGGACTCCTCCACGCAGACACAATCGTGTCCAACGACACCATTGCATACGTTCTGTCGATGCAAGGGAAGTACGAAGACGCCATGCGGCTCTACGCCAACGTCATCAGCAGCTACGAAAAGGCGTCCGCCGCCAGTCACCCGAGCTGCCTCATGGCCACGCACAACATGCTACAACTACAGCTTTGTTGATGCAAGAGAGATGGGACGAGGCCAAAGAGATGCTCCGCTACGTACTGGTATAGCGAGGGAGCGCGTGTTGGGTTCCAGTCACATAGACACCCTCAAAACTAAGAATAGCATGGCCTGGGTGCTGGTAAAGCAGGGAAAGCGCGTAGAAGCATTAAAACTCTACGAAAAGATGCTGGAAATGAGGGCGAGACTTCTCGGCCTCACGCACCCCGACACATTCGAAACGAACAACTCCGTCGCCTGGTTGTACTTGGAATTGGGAGACTTTGAAAAGGCAGCAAGCATCGCGAAAGAAGTTCTCGCAGCTAGACAAGCAACCTTGCCCAGCGACCATCCGAGCATCAAACACACAGAAGAACTCTTCAAGAAAGCCGGACTACCCAATGACCTTTCCACTCATGAGAAATGATGATTCGCTCAAGTTTCGTAGCTTTTTTTAATAGACTTTTTCTGAAAGAGTATATGTCACAAAATTAGAGTTGAGTACAAACCTTTTAGCCAAAGGTCACACTTAGTCCGTCACAGGAATTTCTAAACAGCACCCCTCCAATGGCGGAAATGCAATGTGGAGTCACCTGCCCCGTCGTCGTAAGCGCGCGGTTTAAAAATTCCTGTGATCTACAGATCTACTGAATTCTAAATTAGACCAACTGGCATAAAGTTGTAACACCAAACCTCATGTTGTGTAAAAAAAAATGTGTATTGTTAAATTTTTTAGGATAGCCAGTTGAGGAGGCGTTCCCAAATCTCTTTTGGCCCGCTCCTATTGGTTCGTGCGCTGCATGCACGGTGCTCCATGGGCCGTTTAAAAAGTAGAAAACCCGCTCAACTGGCTATTCTAAAAAATTTGACAATACACAACTCTACCAAGAAACTCAAGAGAGATCGTCCATCCTCAGCCGGAGAGTGTTGTCCGCATCGCCCATTAATGACGTCTTCGAAAATTCCAACTTTTAGGACCCAGCGCAACTGAATCTCATTATACTAGGGCAACTGACATATCCCCTAAAAGAAGGATGTTGTCTGTAATTATGATGCAAAACTACTGGGCCAACAGGAATTAATTATGAATACGAAGTATATTTTGTATAAGCTGGAACGATACAGAAAGTTGAGAATTTGTAATTGGAATATTAGTAAGTCAGTACAGTTAGTAAATTAATATAATTATATCTAGGCTTTCCGTAAACAAGCATTTAACTTTTCAATGACTTTATTTTAGAATGTTTATCATTCATTGTTTGGAAAGACATATTATACTGTTTGTAGGTACTTTATAAATAGGTAGTTTGACTAATCATTTTAGGTATGACTAATATTCGGACTAGGCATCACACAATTTAATATGTAAATTAGCAACAATATCTGTAATACTTACTGCAATACTTGGCAAATCCGTACGTTATTTTTAGTAAGACCATGAGTTTAAGCATATTTTCAGGATAATTTATATATTATTGTTAGCATAGGTATTCGTAATTTTATGTTGTCAGGGTCGAAACCATTAAAAAAAGCCACTTTAACTTAAATTACTAGTAGATTTACATCCACACCAGTGTGGCTGAGTGGTGGATGGTTCCACGTCCTCAATATGGTTACTGTGGGGTACAGCAATTCAATTCCGGTAACCAAAAACACACTGGCAGTGGCGCTGGATGTAGCAGTTGAGTTGGCCAGGTCTCGAGTGCAGGAGATTGGACAGAGTTGATGGTAAAGCGATTTGAACTTAACAGCTATCCCGCTTTACGATTAACTCCGCCCTGACTGCACTCGATGACTGATTCCTTCTTCCCATATACTGTGAAAGCCAGCGTACGTGGTAGGGCTGAGATTGCCGGACTCTGGTATGCTGTGAGCGTGACGCCTCACAGCCATCCAGTAGGTTAGCATGATCGTCCTTGGGGATTTATCCCCAGAAGACATGTAATTTCCCCCTGAGAAGGGTGTAAAAATCTATCGTCGCAACAGAGGTCGGCAGTACGTAGCCACTATCCGTTAACATTAGCTTACTCGAAGTAATGATGTGTGAGTTACTCAACGCAACCCCACCATCACTACAACTTCGTAAATCAATAGTACACTGCGTAATGTCCTCCAAGGACGAATATCTCGAAGTACAATAAGTAAGTAAGTACTAGTAGGTAGATTACTAATCTGAAGTTGTTTTTTGAATTCACTATTCAAATTTTGAAATGTTTTGACAAATGTTGTTGGAAAACTAACTTCGCATGCACAAATGTTGGTCTAAAAATCATTATATTTTGATCCTACTACGTATGCATCCGATTACATTTAAATTGGTTTTTCGTCTTCATCGCCTTGTTTTTGCGTACAATTTAGACCACAAGTTAATAAATAAATGCGGAATTAGAGTCACTACACCAAATATTGAGTACAGCAAATTTATTGGCCGTCAAGAACGAATTTTCAGTTAAGCGACATTTTTGGTACTTTGGTGTAATTATAGTAAAACGAAAATGACTATTATTAGTATTATTGGGTCAAAGCTAGGTCAGGCGGTTCACTTTGCAACGCAGCCTACCTTCCTTCCGTTTTTAAAGAAGCAAGTGATTTCGCCCTTGGAGCACCTGCATTTACCTACGCTGCTATCGCAGGTGCACTGCCCTGAAATTAAATGATACAATCATATTACATAGCTTTCGCAGTATGAATGCATATAAAATAAATGTTTGTTCGTAGGTAATTGTCTATCAGATCTATTGCCATTATGCTGCCAAGGAGAGAAACGAAATTAATACAGTATAAAGAAATGCATTTAATTACCTTCAACAAAATCAGTGTAAAACACCGACAGAATTACCAACGAGAGTAGGACGGCGTAGACAAACTGGGACAACGAAACATTCAACATCTTGAAATGTAATGTTTTTTCTTCCTTTGTTTAAGCTATAGCGACTGATACTTCTTAACAACGAATAGGGCAGGGAACAGGAGTGCAACTAATAAAATATTGTGAAAAATGTTTCTCCTTTTACAGTTATCGACAGCCAAGCTTCCTTCCTGGTTAGTGGTTTTCAGAACATGAGTTTGGATTATGTTAATCCAATCAAGCTAATTGAATTCGATTTAGTTTCCAATGAAGGAAAATAATGAAGAAGGTCGTATAGATAATTAATTAAATGTGTTTGAAGTTGAACTTATACGTGTAAATAATTGTAATGCAAGTTAATAAAACAAAAGAAACAAGAAAAATTCTGATTGAACACAATTACATAATATTTAATTTTATTGTATGCAACCGTGTTTAGCCTTGTTCCAAAACAAACAACAATCAAAACATTGTTGATTAGCAAAAGTCGCATAAGAATGAAATCCATAATAGAGTAAAACAACTGCAGGTGTCTTTTTAATATCAACCTAAAGCAAGACTGATGATTCAAAGAAATGAGATGTGATGCCAATTAAATTTTATTAATTTCCGTATACCGTCCACATAGTAAAACCGAAAGCTAATCAACCACAACAAGAAACTCCGAAGTTTGGCAGACTTGCCTATTGTAGTGAATTAGCTTCAGAAATGAATCAAATTTTAGAATATAGATTTTATTAATCGCAACAACTAAAAAGCACGGACAATGATTTCAGCTTTTTTCAAATTTCTGGACTTTGTCCAGTCGGGCTTGTTCGCCTTCATCGCCTCCTTTGCTTGCATCTTCGCAAACGTCAGCTCCGACTTGGACACTTTCTTTAGCGGTGGCTTCATGCTGCAATTTAAATCAATCTTTGTACTTTGTACTGTTCAACGAGTCTGTCATTTCTCGTATAAATGAGAGCCCATTTATTCATCATCACTGATATAAAAAATTAATTTTCCAAACTTACTATCTCCCCTTCAATTCATTTACTGCTTTGATAAGCTCCGCAATCTGAAGTAAAAAAAAAAGTTTTATTCTAAATCCCATGTATCCGGTCTATACAACTAATACATAGGTCATAGGTAACTTAAATTTTTTTTTTAATGAAATTTAATGAAAAAGACGCTACCTCCATTTGCTTGACGTTATTGACCCACTCAACGTCATACTTGGTTCCCTCAATGCTATCAATCCTGGCATTGTATTCCTCACACAGGGCTATCAGTTCATCTGCAAAACAGATCCCAAATACAAGAGTTAGTACAAATAGCCATGATTAGAGATTTAAAAAATACCGTATTTCATTCATTAGTTTCCTGGAGTGCCGCAAAAATTTCCGATCTGATTTCACGCAAATAGTGTGTTAAACAAACGTCCGGGTTCATCTATAGTTATGTACCAGGATACGAGCTTTTTGAAATACTATCCGGGAAACTAAAACAAGAAATACGGTAATTGTAGTGAATATTTGTGTAAAGCCTTCATTGTTGATCTTGTCGATGTCTTTGGGAGGTCCGCATCGGGTTTCGATGGTCAACTTCCGCTCCGCCGCCTTCCTCTCCTGCTCCTTCTTCAGCTCCTCCGCCGCCTTCTTCCTCAGCAACGTGCGGAGTTTGTTCTTCCGGTCCGGCGTCATAAACCCGCCCTTCTTCTTAGCTGCCGCCTCTGCCTCCGCCGCCATCCGAGCAGCGCGGGCCGCCGCCTTCTTCGCATCCATAGCCTTCTTCTTCTTCTCAACACAAGGACAAGAGTTAACCAACCACGTTTACAACATTACAAATTTTTTAAAATCAGAAATTAACTCTTACAAAAGTACAAAATAGAGCAGAACACAAAAATAAATAAAAATAATATCGGATATCAAAAATAGAAGGTCCAAAGCCATTTCCGCCGTTTTCCACCATGTTCCCTGAAATTCATAAAAAAACAAAAAAGCTTTTGAAAATTAATTGCCGAGCATCCTCATTCTTTATGAATTATTCGTTACAAGAGGTGCATTCGTTTTTTACGACCAATTGCTACCTTGATTTGAAATATTAAAATTATTGGAAAATTCCTGATATAATTTCAAGGGAAGTTTCATTTTTAGCCTAGAAGTTTGGTCTGGTAGACAATTAGAGGAGACTACCAAGTACCAAGTAGAAGAAAATGAATACAGCTGACTAAAGACATGAGTTCAGGATTCTTAGAAGTAGACAAAGTCATGTTGCTCCCTTTAGCTTAAAGTCCATGCGTGTGCATAATAAAGTCCTAAA
This sequence comes from Dicyrtoma fusca, assembly GCA_034695205.1. Classification (NCBI taxonomy): domain Eukaryota; kingdom Metazoa; phylum Arthropoda; class Collembola; order Symphypleona; family Dicyrtomidae; genus Dicyrtoma; species Dicyrtoma fusca. Next base: position 39,419 of record JAQFZC010000380.1, on the reverse strand, counting down.
AATACTTGAAATTCCGTAATTGAGCTCTTTCAATCCAATTTTATTTCTCACTCACATTCCCAGTCAAGAATTCGTGTTCTAATTGAACACTTGGACGGCAAATTGAAATCGCTTCGGAATTCAATTCGCTCTGGGAAATCACCATCCATGTTCTAGTAATTTCCTCCGAACGAATCATAAGTTTCTGCTGTATTGTAATTCCAACAAGTACCGAGGTAGTACATGCCCTCTAACTATAAGTTTCTGATTTTTAGACAATTTGCCCAACATTCAACCATAAAAGTGTACCAAACTGCCGGCATCGCCATACTGTATACTACCGCACGATAAGCTTTATTGTCAAAGCCACTGTTAGCTCCCATGGTTACTCCGTGCTGACCACGTGACCTATGTACTGCACCCAAGCAACTTTGATTTTGTTTTTCGAATTTTTAAACACCATCGCAATATTTGTAAGATATTCAGAAATATTTAGAAGAATTTTATTGGGTGGGCCACGGAGCCGTTTTAGGCAGAATCAGAATCTTTAAACGTATTACCTATCAGTTTTACTTGAAATGTAATCGTTTTGTACTTGTATGTTGGCACCTTAATACCTTGAATTATTAATTATTGTGCTGTCTAACTCCAATTATTTCTACAAAGCTAAAAACCATTCTTTGTGGCTCCTTGGAAATTATTAGAAATACGGACACTCGTCTAATCCGAAGATTTGAAATACGACCATGCAAAGCTCAACAATGTTTTGATTGTTTTTAAAATAGTAATTTTGAATTTGGCCACTTACCTTACCTCTTCCTCGTCCGCCATAATTGCTACAGTAACTGCAAGTTAACAATTGAAAGCTCCTGCGATTATTCCTTGAGCTCTTGAACAAACTTGAATTGACAGGGACAGAGAGATGACAGGAGAAAAGTGAGAATGGTCCCAGCATCAACGTTTGACTAATTTATTTTTACTCAGAACCTCCAATTAGCTCAATCAATAGCAATCCAGCTCAGTCCATTGATCGCAATCACAGGAAAGAAAAAAAAGGATTTCCTCGAACAATAAAAATACCGACCGGCAAAGAACATCTTCCCTCAATTGCTTCCCATTCTTTTTTCCCCGTAATCCATTTTCATTCCTTTGTATCTCTTTTCTATACTCTACAATGCAGTACACCTATTCGTTTGCCTCGAAATTAAACGATGCTAAGCATCGCTATAGAGGTCTGTCAATTTAATACCCCTATAATTACAGCTAAGCCAAAATGCGTACAACAATGCGTAAGTACTTGTGCGCAACTGTAATTAGCTTGTAAGCTTATGATTACCACTGGGATCGGATCGGATGCTGTAAATTCCATTTTATTTTAACTTCATGAATATTGTGCGGGAAGACTGGGAAAGGGCCAAGAATTGATTTTCTATAAAAACCAAGTGAGTTTGTAGACCAAATAAGAGAGAAGCCACAAGAGGGTAAATATAAATCTCACAAATATGGTTTTATTTTTTTTCCTTTCATTTACATAATCATCTTGTTTTTTTTTAACGTTTACGTATGTTGTAGTTGTGTGAATAGTAGAGTATGAATAGGTAGGTACATAATTCTATAGTTAATAACATATCGGTATAGAAATAGAGAACGGCACTCTCTCTCTCTCACGCCTAATTACTCTCTATACAGTATAACACAGAGCGTCCTTCAAAATTGTGTTTTTTTTTCTCATTCTGCGCCAATTCATACGTATGTACATACCACCTGGAATCTTTACCACTAATTAATTACACCACACCATCATTCACTAACTAATTTTTATATAATATCAACTTTATCATCTCTCCGTAGTATAATATTATGCATTATTTATTTAAACGTCTTCATTTTAAAACCTAAGTTAAGTATATATATATATATATATTTATTCATTTAATTTATTAATTACATCATTAGGGGCACACGTTTCTTGTTCGTTTAATTAATTATGTATATATCGTAAATATATTGGTACGTATGGTATATAATAATAAATTGTATATTCATTATATTTCCGTATTTGTTCATTTTTTGCATATCTAAAAGTAGGTAGTATGTGCAGTAGTGTGTTGGAAACAAATAAAATGGACTCAAAAACTCTCATTTTTTAATTAAGTATCATTCACTCCGCCATGTGACCAACTAAACGTTAACAAGAAAACACAAATTAAAAAATAATATTTAAAAACACTCCCCCTCGATTTCCGTTTTTTTTTATACATTTTTCCGTAAAATTATAGTTTTTCTTGTATTTTTACATTTTTTGGTAGAGAACAACACTGGTGTCAAAAGAATTGTCCGGGGAGGGGAAAGGAAAATTTGAAGCTTGTAAGCTCAGCTCATAGCTCATATTTTCCATTTCTTTCTCTTTATTTCCTTTTTTTTTTCTTTACAAATTAATGTTTCATTTTTGTATTCTTGCTTTTGCAAAATATGATGCATAGTGGTGTATGTAGTTAAGTACAATTTCATTTTAGGTAAAATTATTAAAACTATTCGACTACAAATCCATAATATAATGTACTTTCTAACCTACCGTCCTTCTTTTTATATAACTTTTTAGTAAAAAAAAAGTCAATAAATCTCTATTGCGCACAATACAAAATAATATAGATTTTTCATACGACTTTGTTCAAAGTAATTGTACAATATTATAACAAGATAGTTTTTTTTTAAAATCAATAATTTGTTTAAAATAGAAAAATCATGGTTTTGTTAAAAATGATTTTTTGAACTGTTATAAAAAGCATACTTTCCTATTCCTTAACTATTATTACGTTCTAGTTTAAAGACTGATTTGATCGAGCTTTCCTTGTGCAATAAAATAATAATAATAATTATGTAAATGTAAGTAGAATAGAATTAAGGGAGATTGTTTGCCGAGTGCATTTTACAAACAATAAAACACAATTAATTAATAATAATTACAAATATCTCCGTCCTATTCGTATAATATATAGTTAATAATTAATACTCATTTTCACATTTTGGTTTTTCAAAAGTTTGACGCCTTTTTTGCCTCAAATAATTTCGGCTTCCGACGGCCTAACTACGCTACAGGACACGACAATTACATTTTTGTTTTCTTCATATAAATCTTAAAATCTTTGCGAGTGATCATAAGGATAAAATGATATATAATTACTTACTTATTACAACAAAACAAAACAAAATCCTTTGAAGCGTTTTCTATACATACATAGCATAGTACTACACGCACCCGTTTAATCTGGTGCTGTAGTATATAGTCGTTGAAAGCGCAAAAGAAGATATCTACATTTCGACCCAAGAGTAATACATGCCATTTAATTATAAGCTTACAAGCAGAGTAAGAAATCTACGCTTTTCCCTGCCCTTTAAAATAAGCACAAAACGCCGAACTTATTATGCATACCTACACATTATGATAGCTGTAAAAGTCCATCACATTACTGTACATTACACTAAACTGTTTGGTACGCTGTTACTACAGTTTTCAGAATAGGCGCAAAACGTCCCAGTTTTAAAAAATCGAAAAACGTCGGTTATGCGGATAAAAACTACAAAACTTAAACTTCATCACCAAATTTTAAAAAATAGTTCCGACGTTTTACGTTATCCGTTTAAAAAGTACAAACCTTGGACTTTACACTTTGGAAAACTACAACAACGTGGTAATTTCTCTTCTTTAAAAACGTGCAGAGAGCGACGATAACCCGTCCGCTTACAAAGGCTAACAATCGAAGAGCATGTATTACACGAGAGACAATCACGTAGCTTCTCCGGTACTTTGAAGGACGACGATAAAATAAATGTCTACCTACAGTAATTACAGAATATGAAATTGTTTATATTTAAAAATCTACGAATTATGCTTTAGTTAAGTCTTTAAAACGAGTGGAACTCCTTCTGCATTATCTTCGCGGTTGTCGTCGTCAAAGTCTTCGTAGTCGACGTCCAGGTCGTAGTTATCCATGGACTCCAGCCTGTGGCGTCCACTACTGCTCAAGAGCTCCTCGCCCTTGTAACTACTACTACTTCGCTTATGATTAGAGTTACTATACAAATCATCACAGCCTACCGAGTCTTCGCTCAGACTCACGGGGACGTACATGTTCTTGGAGGAATTGAAATTCTTAAAGTTCCGACGGTCGCTCTCGTAGGCCTCAAAGTCGGGGGCGACCACGTGATGACGTCGACGACGCCTCTGCACGGAGATGATGAGGATGGCCACCATGAAGAAGACGGAGAGCCAGAAGAAGCTCAGGACCATCGAGTCACTCCACTTCCCCGAACTCAGTAGACGCTCGTCAGACTCCGAAACACGCCGCGACACAAAGTGACACTCTCCTGAAACCAAATCAAGCCAATTTTTATTTAATACAATTTTTACGTAACACGATTTTTATTTAAGTAACAAGAGGGGAAAAAAGACAACCACCCCCTTATTAAATTTGAACGGACAGCTTACACAACGAGCCTTGACAAGCAAAATGACACATTTCCCAAAACGTAAAGATGCAAAAAGACCCATGTTCACGAAGATTATATCATATCAGCTTAAAATCGGTCCTTTCCTTTTAAATCTTTTACATTGGTAAGCGACACGATAAAGTGCATCTTTTAATTTTCAGATTTAGTATAAAGTCTAACAGGTTTAAATAGAAGTTTAACACCTTTTTCAAAAGATTGTAATACAAATTTAGCACATTTTCAAAATGCAACACCGCATTTTACATCCTTTTAAAATTCAAAAAACCGCACGCTACACATTTTTAAAGGTAACGTTTTAAGAGCAGGTCTTTTTGACCAGCATTTGCTTCTAAGAACTATGGGATATGCGTCACTTTGCTTCTCCTCTAAGGACATTCAGCTGACTAGCATTAAGTGCAAAGCTGTCTCCATTCATGAGCTTCCGAGTCAAACAAACGAAATTCTTAAAGGCAACTTTTGCTGGTTGGAAACTGAAAAAAGGGATTGTATAAAATAAAAGTAAATTGCATTTATTTCCTCCGTTGTTCGCTTACCATTGGAGTCGGCGGTTAAAGGAGTTGCGACACTTTGCGTGTGTCTTTTAGCATCACAGTGACAGCAGTCCAAATCTTCCGAACTCTCACAGCACTCAATACAACGACTGCTTCCTCGATCCAGTCTCAGCGGCGACACACAACTTCGACAGTTATAAGGCTGGGGACCTTAACCAACAAAAAGAAAGCAAATTATAAATCATGAAAGTAGTTTCTTCATCTCTTTAGCGTTTCATTATTTTCAAGCTTTTCGTAGACAACTAAGCCTCTCTCTCCTCAACCGCTCCTCCCCACTAATAAGAAATTCAATACATTAAACAAGGCACACAATTTTATAACAAAGTAAAATGTTACATTTAAATCTTTACGCGGATTAAAGACGTCGTATACCTTAAAAAATCAATACTACCTACAATGTTTTATTCTCATTTAAAATGTGAGTTTAAGCTAACTCATAAAAACATATTCACAAAAGGAAAAACTTTCGTATATGTAAAATGATGCTTTCGCAAGTCTGACAAAAGCAGACTAAACTTTTAGACGGGGAGTGGAAGCCTAATTAAAATGAGAGTAGGTGTTCATGAAGTCGTAAAACAAAAGCCAGGAAGATAATGAGAGTGAAATTGAGTGTGTCGTGAATGAAAGGGAGGCGTGCATAGATAAAGTCTATAGGAAGGAGAAGAGGGGTAGGAGGGGGGGTACATTTCTCCTTTACACAAATTTTAAAAACTGGGAAGGCAGGGAAGGGAATGTACGTGTTGTGTTACCCCACAGAAACTTGGCGTTTGTTGAATAAAACAAAAGGAGTTGTTACATACCGTTGCATCTGGAACAGGTGGAGTGACAGGGTTGACAGCCGTTGACCTGGTTGAGCCAGAAGCCCGGCGGACATGTCTTTTGTGGACCGACCCTGCTGTAAGTGCTGTTGCCATAGTCTTGGGTGGTGAAGGCATTCTTGGACACACAACTGCCGCTCCTCGTGACCACGAGTCCCGGACTGCAGGCCACGCAGTCGGAGGATGACCCCCCGATGCACGTCAAACAACCCGGCGAACAGCGGGAACAAGTCCCCAAGTCATTGTAGAACCTGCAACATTTTAAAATTATTAATCCATCTTTCCTCCATTTCCTTCTCCAACACCTCGCAGTTTCTCCACACAGCTTAGATACCGTACATCCCCCAACAGTTCCCTCTATTTAACGCGAAAATCCCTTCAATGCATTTAATAAGGCCTTTAAAAGTCATTTTACAAAAATATTGTCGATTTCAAAAGCGCTTATACAGCGTATTTTTATAATCAAAATTTTCCTATTGTTTTCCACTCGAAGCAATCAAAAAGATGGCCAGATTGGGAAATAGAAGATGGAATGAAAAAATGCATCTCCATTCAGCTGAGCTAAGTGATTGTGCATCGTTCGTGTAGTGTTAAGGGCAGCTACCGGGAGAACTAATCCGACATTTACGGTGGTGGAGCGATCAAATGTAAATTAAAGTTATTCATCCATTATAGTTGTGCCGTTAACAAGCTTCCACTACGCCTTTCAGTCTCATTCACAGCTGTAACATTATATACACTCCCTTTCGTCCCCACACAATCCCACGTCCTAAGTCCACAGTGCATGCGACAAAAAAAAACTTTAAACACTTTGAAAAGAAAAAAAAACTAATAATGACTTCCTCTCCTTGAAAGGTTCAACTACATTTTGAAATGTAAATCAGAACTGAAGGAGACACTGGAGGAGAGAGGACGAGAGCGTTTCTCCAACTTTACAAACTATAAATTATTCATTAGTCAGCTGAAAAGAAGAAGAAGAGCTTCTTGAAACTTGCTCTCCAGTCCCCTCCAGTACTCCAACACTTTGTGTAAACTTAAAAAAAACTTCTTTTAAAAAAAACTCTTTCACCCTAACTCCCTTATGACTCCATTGACATTTATACCCACGACGTGCATTCCTTCGTCGTGTACTTTAGAAAATTAGAGGCTCAGTGCTTGTAGAGCAGAAGATGATAAAAGGGAAGAAAGGACCAAAAACTTTCCTCTACTTGACAAGCCAACATTATTCTGCCCCGCCATCGCATCACTTCCCATCAGCCCACATCGTATCACATCGGCACAGGGGTGACCGTAAACTACCCTTGCAAAGAAATCTCCAGAAATGTAAACAAGCTTTTAAATACTGTGCAAGGCAAGGTGCTCTAATTCAAAAGTTTAAACTCCAACGTAATTTACGAACGTCCCCTGAGAATCTATATGGCTGGAATGAAGATGACTTTGACATTGTATTGCTCGAGGAGATACTGAATGGTGGGGAAGGAGAGGGAAACTGGAGTTATGTAGTAATAAGCCTCTCCCTACTTTCACTCCTTTCTCTGTAGTTGCTCATTTGGAAGTCAAAGTAGCATATATGCATTCATAGCTTCTGTCAACCACTATTATCTCCATTATTTCAAAGGCATCTTCCTCTCCTTTCTACTCTCTTTTGAACACTTCCGAATCTTTTCCATGTCAATGTAATGATAGTCTACCATTCAGGGTCCTTTCAAATATTACTTCCATGGCTAAGTAATTTGTTCAAGCAAGTTCTCTTGGCTTTATTGGGGAAAATAGTAGGGTAGTAACTTGCACACTTTAAACCAAGCGTGCTTCGCCTTTTGTAAAAGACACTTCCCAACCTAAAGACCCAAGCAGCAAACGACGTAATACGTGGGAGCCCCTTCTTCCACATAAAATAAAAAGTAGGACCAGCTGTTATTATTTCTATGCTATACCTACAATGCCTAGTTTTGCTCCGGGATGTAAAAAAAAAAGAAAAAAGAAAGAAAAGTAAAGAAAGACAAGAAGCCCCGTTGACAATAAGCTCATTGGAGGCGCACAAGGAGGACACAGCCTTGCAGAATTCCTGGTGAATTGACTGAAGGATGAAATAAAATATTGGCGTACCCATCGGAGCAGTGCGGGAGACATTTCCCTTCCTCCAGCATCCCGTCCTCGCGACACTTGACACAGAGATCGGGGTTCTTGCACTTGCTGCAGAGCTTGGGACAGTGCAAGCACTCCTTCTTGTTTGCAGTGGCGTAGAGGCCGTCCCAGCAGTTGGCCACACACTGGCCTTTAAAGAGCAAGTAGCCCTCTTGACACTCCACGCATACGTCTACCGCCTCGCAGTGCAAGCAGTCCGAACTCCCGCAGCCCAAACACTCCTTCGTCCCCACGTCCAGGAACAAACCCACCGGACACGCCTAAACACACAAACAACACAAATCCATTAATCTCAACACACAATTCATCTCCTCCACTTCACAGACTCCCACTTGTCCAAACATTATTAAGACACCCACAGCTACAAACAACTCAGCCATTCCCCAATACACTCAATAAAGGACGCGCGGAGGAGACGCAAAATAATGTATCTCCATATTCCCTGGCAATATGACGTCCTACAATTTAAGACAAAAAAGCTGTTTTCAAAGAAGGCAAATCAGGATTTAAAAAATTTTGAAAAGGTGTAAAATAATAAATTATACTTTCGCAAAAAATCAAACTAATGATTTTAAAGATTGTAAAAAGTGTCAAAGATGGTATTTACTCAATTAAAAAAAGTTTATACGACGTCCTAACTGACCGCCCCTTGATGAAAAAATAGGGATAGCATATTTATTTAAACTATGAAGGGAGTGTGGGAATGTCAAGATGTCTTAATGTTCTATCTCTCTTTATGTGAAGGAGGGCGAAGTGAGTGGACTTACGGGGTCTTGTTGGACGCAGGTGGTTTTGTCCTCGGACAATGAGTATCCGGTCTCACAGACGAGGCATTTGTCGGCGTCGCAGGAGTGACACTGGAGCGGACAGGCGGTGCACTCGTGAAAGTCGGTGGGGCGGAAGCCGCCCGGACACTGCGGCAGACACTTGTTCTCATGGAGGAAGAATCCGGGTTTGCAGCGGACGCACTCGCTCCCCACGGGGCCAGCGCAGGACGCGCAGCTACTGAGTCCGCACAACTCACAGGAACTGTCAGCCTCGTAGTAGCCCATGGGACAGACCGGGACGCAGGAGGTTTCAAAGAGAACCAAGTTGTGCTCGCAGGCCGTGCAAGAAGTGGAATTGTAGCAGGACTTGCAGCGCTGACGGCAGGAAAGGCACTCCTTTCGATCCGCATCTATCAAATACCAAAACATTTATGCTTAACATTGAGAAAACTTACGAAAACTCTGTTTCAGCCAATTTTTAGTTAGCGGAAATACGTTTTTAGCTAACAAAGGTTGTAAAGCTAGTCGGTTTGGAAGAGCGCATACCTGGGTAGTATCCCTCTGGACATCCGTTGACGCAGATGGTGAGGTCGGGGATCCAGTATTCGTTCTTGCACTGACTGCGCACCATGTGGGGTTTCCCGTGCACTTGCTCTACGTTCTCGGATGCACCGGGGTAAATGCTGTAATCCTGAGGAATGAACTGTCCGAGGTGCGCCTGTGGGTCCTGTGCGCCCCCTGGCGCCGGCACTTGTCTGTACGCCGTCATCTGTGGTGCCTGGGACTGAACCTGCGCCTGTGGGAAGCCAGTCTCTTGGCCGCCGTTGAAAGCGCGGCCACGCAGACGAACTGGGTTCACGTCAGTTCCATACAAAATCAACTGCCACTTCTTCAGAATGCCTAAACAACGAAATCAACCAAATAAATCAATATAATAGCTCAGCGCATGGAAGGATTCAAAACACTCGTAGTCGTACAACTGCTATTTTAAATTACTTCGAGCATTTGAAACACACGGCGGTAACTGGTAAAGAAAAACATACTTTTATCCCACCTAAGTGCATGCATTATCAATGCTTGGTTCTTAAATTAATTCTGAAGCAAACTCCTTGGTCATGCACTGAACATAAGAATTCTGCAGGCTAATTGCCTGTAGTTTACTCACAAAAGAACCTGGATTCCCAAAAGTCTCAGAGGAGAAACTTAACCAGTAGTTCAGTTCTTAGCTTGCATGCACAAGCAACTTTAAGCAGAACAGCTTTAACAATATTACGGAACAGCTTGGTCCATTTCTTTAATCTTTGAGCATCTTTTTTTTATACAATTTTTTCTACATCTCCTTCATAGCCAAGGCAATGAAGTAACATCCCAAAGCTCCTTCTTATTTCTTAACTACATTAACCCTTTCTTAGTTCAGCTGCACTCGCTATCAATTTTTTAAGAGCCAAGTTTTAGAGTGTGCTGCACGAAGACTGAAAGTGACTAACCACCGCCCTCCCTCACTCAACTCAGCCAAAGTTGAAAGGAAGACCAAAGTTAGTTGCTGATAAAAAGAAAACGAAAAAAGACTAAAAGACTTTCTTCCCGTCAAGATACACCAAAGAAAAAACTAGAATGGGTGCAATAGATAAAGGAACTTACCTACCACGTATGCACTACGTATGCTTAAATAAGTGATATATATTGACTTAAGAGGCAAAACAACACATCTTGAAGGAACATACTTTTTCCATTATAAACTACTAAATAATTATCTAACATGAAACTAAAATTTAAAAGCATAAAAATATACAACACTGCACCGTTTTACAAATGACTCTGAGCAGTGCAAAAATAACTAATAAGTATATCAGATTTTGATATTGTTGAACGTAACAAAATCGACAAAATTATTTTCGATCAATCGTTTCGGAATAACTATAACTTAAGGTTCCGTTGCTTCTCCTAAGTATGAGGATACAGGTACCTGGTTGTCAGTTATCATTCTGCAACTTAACCCATGCTTTGTGTCGCCTAAATGATAGTAGTTGTGCAAACTGAAAGATTAGAGAAGGTGTGCCTACCCGGTTGATTGATGCGTCTGCTTCCGGAGTTGATGATCTCTAATGTCCATCGTCCGTGGGCCTGTTCCCCCCAGAAGTGGACAGACAGGAAAGGCCAGTCGTCGAAGTTGGAGGAGGAAACGTCGCGCGGCCGTTCGAAGAGGAGGACGGAGGTGGTTCCCATGGGAGAGGTGAGCAGAATTCGTAGGTTCCCGCGGGGGAAGAAGCGAAGCGAGATCTTGCACTGCACGTGCTCCAGAAACCGAATCTCAGAGTTCGTCCCTGCGCACCCGTCCACGTCCATAAACACCTACAGGGAAACAAGACAATTTATAAAATAGGCACCTAAGATGGCCAAATTCCATCTTAAAGTAAGCATTTCACTGCATCAAGCTTTACCTTAACTTTCCCCAGATGTGCCCCTGGGATCTCCCGGTCTTCCCGAATCTCCCTTGATTTGCAAATGTGTTGCGGTGGAACGCCCGCCCAATTCACTGCTAGGTCAACCATTGCCCCAGCGTCCATCAGACCATACCCGAACTTGTGACTGACTGCAAACACATTAAAACAAAATCAAAGTTAGAACCATTCGGCATTCCCAATCAAATAATTACGCAATAAACATAACTACTAGGTATGCTTTCATTTAACATAAGCTTGGAGTGGCATTTATAAACAGGAAACGTTTTTTTTTATTATTTAAAACAAACTACATTCTTGAACCTGCACGATATCGTACCTTGTACTTACTTTTGCAAATGCAATTTATTTTTCCTAAAAATACAATTCCAATTCCATTCTGAATGTTCTTTCAAATAAATAAAACTATTTTTTGTACGCCCACCATTTTCAAACCATGCACTTTTAAATTCTACGCTTTTCATGCAAGTGCCCCATCTGGAATGTTAAGTAACTCATGCATGCTTCAACAGCCCAGCCCCAAAACTTTGTTCTCTTCCAAATTGCAAACCGTTCCATCCGCCAAAATACTCAATCCCAAGCGCACTGAGAGTGACTTGTATTGACGGGGGCGTCCATAACATAAGTTTTTGCAGATTTCCGGAATTCCCCAGCCCTACCCCCTTTCAACAGTATAGCTTAAATGGAAAGAAACTCCAAAAGTCATCACTCTCCTACCCCTCGTGGCAAACAAAAAATATAGAAGACCCCTTTCTATACTCTGCCCTACATACTAGCATTGGGAATGGGATGATTATTGTAATACTTTCAACAGCAAACTCCGGGCAATGCAATACATCATTCTTACGACAGAATTCAATCTATTTCACAAACCAAGTAGAGAATTAATGTATAGGAAAAATAAAATACATAACAATGTGTACTCAGCCTCGGATGTTTGGAACACGAAACGTGATGTTGGCTAAAAACTAAAATTGAAAAGAACGCAATGTGTCCTTATTTTTCCACAACTTTACTTTTTCTTTTACTTTCCTCCACTTTACACTGCATTCGGCATTCCCATGCTCGGTTTGACTTGGTTTTGCGGGTTTCCTGGGCTCAATCAATAAGAAAATTCATGTACGAGGAAACTTATCCAGCGGAACAAAAAGTTGGGAAAGTATTGTAACAACTAAAAAGAGACCCACCTACCAATGCAATGCAGTGCACACTGGCATGTTGGGAAAACATCCAGGGCTTATTTTCACACTTTAACGGAAGTACGTCCAGCTATGCGCCAAGTAGGCCACAGTCAGACACGCGAAATTCCCACAATCTTAATATTCAATTCAAAATTCACCTCCAAAAGGACGCTTTCGAATTTGAAAAACAAATTAAAATTGAGTAATTCTTTCCATTTTTTTTTTACATTTTCGAAAAAGTTTTTAATCCCAATTTTGGTCTCCTAAAAGAGGCTCTGGGACAAGGAGGCATGCTGTCTGTTGTGTGGGTAGGCTGTCAGGGACACTGACTTGACAAAGTTTAGTTCTGGTGAAGAAATACTGGAGCAGCAGTAGCCAGAGCAATTGGAAGAAACAAGTCCAGGGACTTGGATAACAAGTTAACTTCAATCTACTGGCCTCCTCTACTCGGGGATCGCTCATATAATACGTCAGCTAAGAGTAGAGGAGCATAGAATGTACGACCATGTTTAAAAAGTGAAGGGTAGAAAGGGTGAAGTTACATAATCTGCATGTAACGTAACACAGGAAGATTCCGTAAGTGTTTGCCCCCTAAAGTTGACATGAGAGAAGTGGGACGGAGTAAGTGATGCGGTGTGAGTTTCAATTTGGTTGAAGAGACTCTGCAGGACAGAGCCGGGAATTCAACTGCCACTCCAACTGCCCGGGCATCGTCCTCTGATCCACCAATCAACTCCCACAGCACTGCGACTCAAGGCTCAACAACAGCCAAACTTTCCTTTAATTCCTTTGAACAATTATTTCCGTTCCCACTGTCAACAACTGGACTTGCAAGTAGGTACCTATATACTTCAGATCAAAGCAAAGCTTTTGTACAAATAAGCCTTTCGAAATACGGCTTGTTGAAAAACACTTTTAAGGACGTGCGTCCACCCAAATTCATGTTTAGAAATACCTATGTAGGTAATGGTTTTACAGCCATGGACAGTAAGCAGGTACATACACTCAATGTGCATTTTTCAAAAAAATTTAGCTTGCTAAATGAATTGTAATTTATAATACCTAATCAAGCATGGTAATACAGTAATAAATGAGAACCTACAGATTATGAAAATTTTACAGTAGATCGCACTATGACAGTTTGCAGCTAGATATAGAGTTGTTGGTAATATGTGTGATTGTTTGCTTACATTTCCTGGAGACTCCGTTGACGTACCAGCCTTCCTCCTTCTCCAGCGGACTGGACCTGCTGGTCATGACAACGAGGTGCTGAAGGTCCCGCCAGCTAAGGTTCCGGTTGGCCTCGAGGGCGAGTGCGGCGATACCGGCGGCGAGGGGTGCAGAGGCGCTGGTGCCGGTGTGTTCCACGGTGCAGATGTGGTCTGGTCGTAGGCGACCGTCCATGTCAACTGTGGCGACGCTCTTGTCCAGCGTGGGTGTCCCACTGGAGTAGGTAGTGGCGAGCGTGGATGCGCATTCCTCCAAGTACCAAGGTTTGAAGCCCCCCTGCGTGGCAGACGAGATGGACAGCGTGAAGATCGAATTGGTGTAGCCATCACAGTTGCAGGAGTCCACGTGCCGACCGCCGTTCCCAGACGCCCAAATGAAGATCGACCCCAGACCTCGACGACCCTAACAACCAAACCAACAAATCATTAGGCATCATTTTCAAATCATTTCAACACAATCACAAAGTCTCTCTCAATCCATTTAGACTTAATCTAACTTCAACTCCCATTCTAAGTTTCAAAGCGTCTATAACACACTGCATAACGATAAGTTTTACACTGATTTTACCGACTTGCTTTGAAATGTGCCACTTTGCTTCCTAAAACTCGATATATATGTCTCTCAATTTAATTGCTCCGTCTTTCCTTCCACTAGGAATTGGAGTCCCGTTTTCTTTCCCCAAACCGTTGGCTTGATTGCTCCTCACAACTGCCGAAGACAAATCTAAAATGTAATAACAGTTCATTTGCCCTTAAACTCAGGACTCGGACCAAAGAAACGACTTTGGAAGGTTTCTAAACTTGTGCCGTATAGCTATGTATGTGGGGGAGCTGAACCGAAATTTAATAGAAAAAGAAAGTAAAGGGGATTCTTGGGAATTTCTGGGAATGGAATAGCGAAGCAATTAAAGTTAATTCTGCCTCATAAATAGTTGAACAGACCCAAAGAAAATACTGTATTTGGCATAATGGCCAATTGTACTACCTAAATTTTCTAATAAACTACCATCAACAAGGGAAACTAAGAGCGAGCGCAAAGGCACAAAAAATGCTCAGGAATCACGCATACGTTTCGTTTGCACAGAGGAAGGGTCTGTCTTTGAAGCACAGTACAAGCTTTCTGTTAAAGCCAACTTCGAAAAAGTGCCAACTCAGTGATAAGCGATGAAAAAACGCGAGTAAATGAAACCATAATTTACGGACGATCCCTAAAGAAGAAAATAAATGCCTATGCGACACTAAGCCAAAGTCAAGTCAAGCGAAAATTCGGAAAAAAAAAGAAAAAAAAAGAGAAGATGACTTTGTTGAGAAAGTGGAAAGGAAAAGGAAAAGAAGAAGATTTCTTTTTTGCCTCCTAAATTAGTTTTCTCTCCCAATTTTAACATCCTTCACATCTACCGAGCAAAATCCCTAAGCCAAGACCTCCCTTCGTATGTATATACAGCTGTTTTTAGTAGTAACCTAATATCGCATTACAGCGTCCGTCCCTCCAACTGTCATGCAAAACAAGTTATCTCTCAACTACAAAAACAAGACTACTTGCTTCAAATCACACAAAATAATTACGTATACATTTTTGTATGAGTAGGACAGGTTTGTGAAACTTTGCATATAAGACAAAATTATAGTTTGTAGAAGACAGTAGACACACCCCTTTTCACCTTTGTAAGATTTTTATTTTGAAATTAGCCTTTAAAAAAAGAGTTTTACGGAAATGTCTACAGATAACCATCTCTGTAAACGTGATTTCATTCAAAATAGTCCTAAATGCTTGAAAAAATGTTTTATTAAAAATAAACTGTTTTCCATGGCTTTTAATGAAATGGTTTCATAAAAAGTACTATTAAGATAAATAATGCATACGAAATAAAGGTCAAAAACGGATGTAATTTAAACCTTAGATGGCCATGTTGGTACAAATTCGTTTAATTTGTAAGCTGACCTTTACTTAGGCTATTAAAACTGACGATGAGCACTGAAACTGGTAGATAGGTCGTTTGGCCATTACCTTCCCTTTAAAATAAATGCATCTACCTGTGTGCCTGTCTTAGTAGTAATGAGAAGGTAGAGAAATGGGTCAGGAGTCATCGGCAGACGACGACCAGAGAGACTGAAAAGACTCGCACAAAAAATGGAAAAGAAAAAGAGAAAGAGAAAGCGAGCATCTGGATGTAAATGGGAAGAGGACACTCGTTCTCCACTTATTTCTCATCGTTTATTTCATTTCTGTAACTCTCCTTTCGCATTTATTTTCCTCTCGTCTTCTTTCTATCTCAGAGCTCTGGAGCGATGGACGGACGGGAAAGGGACGTGAGTCCAAATGGGAAATTCCACGCCATTCTATTTCGCTGCCTCTTTAAAGCGTAATGCCGTCTCCAGAGCAAACTGAACAAACTTTGTACAAACACAGGGAAGGAAGCTGACTTGGCTTCCGCCGACAAATAATTCACAGGAGAAAGCATAAAAATATAATAGAGCCCACCACCCTCTGAGCCTATACTGCCACGTCCAATAACTTTCTCCGTCCGCTAACAATACCAACTTTCTCCGCTTCCTCTCCAGTGTACACAGAGCATGTTTATATACAGTGCACACAGGTTCAAAATACACCATGTCCTTTTTTAAAAACTGCGAAACTGATATTTATACCTTCCACATATTTTTCTAACATATTTTCAGACTGCACAACCATTTTCTCATTATAAAAATCTATAGCTGTTTCGCCAGGTGTAGCTTTTAAAGTTTTAGCACACGATACAAAAACCGTTTTTAATTAAAACAAATCTAAGACAGCCTTGCAGTATCTAGCTTTTGAAACTCCATGCTAAGACCTGTTTTCAATTCTTAAAATAGATTTCTTGGGGAATCATCTTTTTTCAAAAGATGTTTGAGCTTCCATGTGAGTACTGGAGCTGTTCCCCGAAGGAATCTATACGTTGAATCGTTGGAGCACCCAACTCTGTAGAGGGTAAAGTATATATGATGTTAATTACAAAAAGTGGAATCTTGGCTTTCCGCGTGTGGAAGCAAACTGAATGGTTGAGCTGATAGAAAGGTGTGAAAGTGAAAGTTGAGAAAGAGAAAGGAGAAAGGACTGTGACACAAGTCACTCACTTCCTCTCCTTTCACATCTTCCCACATAGCACACTAACAACTCTACGGTGCTAATGATGAACACGTACAGACAACTTCCCACACAGGGCACTTGTCCACATTAAAGCGGCATCCTAAGAAACATATGAACGGAACCTAGGGCATAGGAGCTGGGCATCATTTTGTTTGCCAGTGCAATGGAGTGACAGATAAGAGGAGAGAGCCAAGTCACTGAATTTCTTTTTTCTCAATTTCCTCCGCAACTCAACTATACAAACTACAGAAGTTCTCTCTCGTTGCTCCGAATTGTTCGTCTGAATGGAGAGGCGGAAGGGGAACTGGGCACGAAAACATTTACTTTTATGGACATACTCATTCGCCTGGTCGTCGTCTTTCCAGGAGACATGTCCTACATTCAACGGATCTTTCTCTTTTTCTCTCCTTTCTCCTGTCTGTCCCTCGTTATGCGTGTTGGGAATTGGATTGAACTGGATGTCAAGTGAAATGGCAACGATATGGTGTTGTTGTGGGTGGAATCTCCTCACACTCACTACAACTCCGCTTATATCCTCATCATTATCGTTATCATCATCACTACCGCACAATCACATTACCCATCCACGCAACCCCTCCCCACTGCCTCAATGGCTTTCCATAAACATCGACAAGCATGAGAATCTGCTCCCTCCCATGACTAACACAGTGCATGGGTGACCCATGCCCTTTCACTCTACTCCAAGTTCCCTAAGCATTGTGGCGTCCCACTTCCAGCCTCCCAGCAACACAATGAACGGAAGTGCTTCCCACTCCGAAAGGCTCTAAAAATTTCCTTACGGAACGTAAAACGGGGATTAGCATACCGTACAGCTTCTAACAGAACGGGCTCAGGGGGGTTTTTGAAACAGTTCCCCGGGGTGCACTATTAGAAACTTGACGGTAGAAGGTAACATAAGGTTAGACTCACGTTGGTGACGCCGTAGATGAAAGCCCTGCGGGCGAGTGGGCCGGGACCGTCCACGGTCTTCCCATCATCCTCGGGGCCCCAGGAGGCGGAGTAGACGTCCACGTGCTCCGGATTCAAACCGAGCGCCTTCGCCTCCACCGCGTCGTTCACAGTTCCGTCCAGCATGCGCACTCCGCCGATGGACGCGTTGTACGCCACGCCCACGCCGCAGATGTTGTTTCCCGCCGTCGCCGCCACTTCCCCCGCGCACCTCGTCCCGTGCTTGTTGTCTCCATTGTCTTGCGGCGTCGGGTCGTTATCATTGTCATTGATGTCCGTGGACGCTCTCGGATCCTGCAAACCAAAAATACAACATTTTAGGCCTTCTTCAAAATGCGCCAAATACCCTTTTTAAAATATCAGACATTTGTGAGCTAAAGCGGCTATTCCAAAATGGCGTGTTACCAGAAAAGGGATTTGCGTCATCTTGCACTATCGATATCGCACCAGTAACAACTTTTGAACAACCTTAATTAACTATTGTACAAGGTGTTCGAAGAGCTGACATGAGTAGATACCTAGTTCCCTTTTCTTGGACAGTTTAAATCACATAACTTACGATACTTTAAGGAGCAGTGAATGCCACATCTTGCAATCTTGAAAGATGTGTGCGTAAGACATTTTCCCACATTTTCTAAATGGTCTGCACAGTTGATGGTGAGCATTTGCGAAATAAATAGGGGAACGTGGTCGTTTTCTTAAGACGGATTTACTGATTTTGGACTTATTTTTGCAGAAAAAGGATAAATGTTAGAAATGAAAAGAGGCTCCGGAATAAATCAATAGGTGAGCCTGGACGGGGATGCTAATGAAAAAGCACGGTTATGGTTTCATTTGATAAAGTCCTTTGATAGGTACACCAAATGGCTGGAGGACGTAAGCTCCTTTTATAGCTCCATATTTCTTTGATGGGCTTCCAGTCGATAGACCGGTCCTTGGCTCGGAAATAAATCAGCAGAGGAAGTGAAAGGAGACATGTTCAAAGTACTTAAGGGCCAGATATGCTTTTGGGGACGCACTCTCGCCTCATTTTCAAATTCCCAATCAGGGGTCCCTCACGTACTACGTCCTCTTTCGAGTACCTTCCTCCCAAAAATCACGTCTACTCCAGTTTGTGTCAAATCGTGTAAGGTAATATCTGGAAGAGCCCTAAGACCTCTCCTCACCGTAACGGGAAATACAGCAGGGCTAATGTGGATGTAAAAGGGAGAAGGGAAATCGGAAATCTAACTGCCGTCACTACTTAAGTACTTACAATGTAGCAGCCATTACGGAGCATCACACACGATACCATTACATATCCTCCGCATTTTTACCAGGCTCAACCGCAACCAATCTGCTCCCAAAGAACGTGAGCAATTTAATAACTAACCATTCCACCATGTACATCCACAGACTGCACTATAGCCTCCGTAATCTATATAGCTCTATAGTGGTCTGTATAAACCAGTTCATAGTCCATAATGAAGGAAAGCGGGTATTTACGTGGGCACACATCAAGTACATGAAAGTTGATTTTCTTCAACCACCTTCTAGAGCCACAGGCAATGAGGGCGCAGACATGGCTATTCCAATTATTACCTCATCTCAAAAACTCGTTCATCATAATTTGCTTTTAAACTTGAAACTGCTGCTATAGTCAATTTTATGCCATTTTTAAAAATAGCACAGGTAGGTAGTATGCGGTTCTTAATAGCGGAAGCATCATGTTCTATTTTATTCATTGAAACATCAAGTTTCTACTTCTCAACGGGCCGTTAGCTGAAGGCTGAAACACCCCCTCGATCTCTTCTTTCCAAACGGGATTTATGGACTGTCCCTGATGAGAAGACAGATCTGGAGGAGGACAGGAGGCTGGGACTGGAGTGAAGGGAAGGGAAATTGACTGGAGGACGGAAGGAGGAAATCCCCGAAATGTGGAATTGTGAGAAGCAGGTGGCAATTTGCCAAAAATACTCGCTCGCAGCCCCCCAAATCCAACCACTCACTCATCCCACAATAATAAGTCAATAAACATAATGGACTGCACAGCCACAGGCAACCCTTCGTCTCCGTCTCACTACCCAGTCATCCTCCAATTAATTCCAAATTCACTTACAAAAGGTTCACTTATAGCCATCAAGGTTTTACAGACGAGTTTTTCATTTTATTTACTACCCAAAAAGTGGAAAGTGAAAGCCCTACACTTGGTGGCATTTCCAAAGAGATTTCTTCTACATTACACTAGGTATGTATCTACCAAGCTAGGTACCTACCCTGCAGTTGAGGTGGTTTTGAAAGACTTTGGAATTTTGGGTGTTCTTGGTGACACTTATTTGCTCTCGAGCCTAATTTGCAATTCCTGATCCCAAGTGACAGTGTCACTTGAAAGGGACGACGAGTGAATGACTGGTGAGAAAGTAAAAGTCTGGTCTCCTCTTGGAGTTTAAAATGAAACAAGGAGACAACAACTACCAGCACTTACTTCCACTTCACATTCCCTTTCAGCACCCATAGTCAAACGAGAGCTCTCGACCAACTCCATTTCCACTTGGATTCTCCGTCATTCTCCGCCAATCCAAGATTTATCATTAAAAGCTCTTTTCTATACCACTTACCATTTATTAGACCCTATAACTTTCCAGCCTAGTCAATTCACCAATAACTTCCATCCCAAATACGTGCAGGTACACACCAATATTACGTCATCACTTCGTTTGGGCTTTCGGATAAAGATGTATGTACATACCAAAGTCTTTCCCAAAAAACGGAATGTAATTCCTCGTGTTCAAGAGTCAGAGACAAAAGTCGATACTGGAATTTTAAAAAGACGCAATTTAAGGGGGGTACGAAACCAATCTCAACGGCATCGGCTCTCGTTTTCTGATTTTGAATTCTGATACCGTTACCATGGTAAACGTCTATCTTCTGTTGATTTTTAAATATTTGTGCAAAAATTTGTGAAATTTTTAAGCAATTGACGAGAAACGAGGGCTGTTGAGATTAGTTCGATATGATTCCACCAATGATGCTTCCTAAAACGAAGTTGTGAAGAAAAAAGCGAAAGACGACGTGACGACATGTACTTACTCAAAAGGTGTAAAACGTGTTGCTTACACACTTCGAATGAAGACTTGTGATGTAACAGTCTAAAATGTTGTTCCGCTTTCGTAACATTGAAAGACCCCGAAGTCATGAAAGTCTCTACCTACATAGAAATGCCTGCAGTTGATCGAACCATGGTTTATAATGCAGACCCAATAGCCAGTATGCTCTCGCTCACTCCTTATCCTTCGAAGGAAACACAAATGGAGAGAGTCACGGACTAGGTTGAGAAGATATGATCTCTATGCATTTCACTTTCTCCTTTTGCATTTCCATCTCGTCTCCAACTTTCACTTCTCCATGAGCCACTTACTTCCTTTAAATTCAAACTCACTCCGCATAGCTACGCCGTCAGCTTTATTATCCTGCCCAAGTCTATCTGTCGGACAAAGGGACTCCCGATGAATGCCAACACTCACAAACTTCCCTCTACAAATTACGATCCCCTCTCACTTTCCCTCTGGGGATCGTCCACATATTACGTTCCAAAGTTGAGGAGAAGAGGGGGAAGGCCAACTTACAATCCTCATCACTTTGGGAGTACACATAGTATATGGCCGTCCCCATGACTGAATCATAGCATTGGGAATAACAGGGATTTCAATGGACTAGCCATTTGATCCCTCAACCCAACCTTTCAATTACCGCCATTTCTCATTCCATTCAACAAGCGAAGAAATACGGAAGAAAGCAGACCAGTCCCCACCCGACCGTTACCTCACTTACCATGCATCATTCGCCGGACAGTCACTTCCTTCCTACTCCCTACTTTACCACAGCCATACCGCCAAACTCCCACAAAATTGCTGACTCTAAAATGCTTTCTATTTTTTTAAAAATTGGTTTTATGAGAATCTATATTTGAGAAGAAATGCTTCACGCTATACGAATATGATATTTCCGGAAGTATATGGTACAAATCGACATATTTACTACAACTGTAACTTTTGAAACACCACTTTTATAGGTAAATGCTTTTCTAAAGTGTCCGTTTGCAAGCTCAAACTCGACGAACGACAGCATTGTAACTACAAATCCTAGCGTAGGTACAGCCAGTACTGCTTCTGGGACATTAACAGGAGGTTTGCGGTACATACATATAATCTGTATGGAAGACTGCGGTTTCATTGGAGCATGGATGAGTAATTAAGGAATGACTCCATTTCTTCAACCGACGAACCATTCAATCACAATATTTCCATTTCTATTGAAAATCACTCCTTCAGCTCAGAAACGCACAATTACCAATTCGGTGGGAAACAAAGCCCAAAGGGAAACAAGACTAACAACCGGTTTCGAATCCGAATCAGAAGAACCCGAAATCCGGTTTTAGCCAAAAAAAACAAACTTCTGCGGCGGATTCTTATTATACTCACAAAATCACGAGCACAACTTTGCGACTCCCAATTAACTATAACATACACAACCTACTCAAATTAACTCTAAAACAATAGTAGGTACCTACTAAAGTTTTTTAGTAGGTATACCCAAGCTCCTTGCTCAAAAAGCAAAAGGGCCGATCTTCAAGTTTATCAAATGCAAAATGACCAATTTTAACCTTTACAAGATGCAACATCTCATATAAGCCCGTTTTTGAAAAAGCTACAAAAGTCCCTAATTAAAAATTACAAAGCTTGAAAGTGTAGGCAGTAGGCAAACCAAAAGCCATATTATTTACCAATCTACAGTCTACAGCACACCAACATGCCTTAGAAGTTGACAATGAAGAAGATATAACTTGTTTGCTTCTAGACTGATCTGGAAAGTGTGTCATTTTGCTTATCCCGAAACGCTATCTACATTGTACGTGTACAGAGAAAGCTAACTGGCTCTGTTCACATTTATCTTTCTCAAGCCCATTTCAATTAAAATTCCAGCTAAAAGAACCACTTTGGCGGGGAAAATGAAAACAAAGTGAAACTGTGTCATTGTGTGTGTCCGATAGGGTCTGATAGGCACGGGATATGTCTGTCGCATCTCCTGTGCTTAATGTTCACTTGTACTTTTAGTGGTTGACTGTTCGTCTGAGTGAAGAGACGAGGATGGAGGAGACAATGTACGGAGATAGTAATGACTCTAATTTAATTAAACTCCAAAGAGAGTACAAGTAGACTCCTTATTTGAATTTGAATTGCCCAGCCACGACCGTTAAATTACTTTCACAACTACAAAAGCCGGAGCTCCACGGAAAGGTACATACGTAGGTATGCATACATACAGAAGATATTTTGCCGTACAAGGGAACGTAATCTGGACGAATGCCATGTCTTTCCCACGATGAAGGAAACTGCGACCCAGAATTTTATCATTTCAGATTTACTTCGGCTTCAGCCACTCACAACAACCAAATCAGGATATCAAAGGACAAATGACAATCCACTTAATTAAACCTTATACATAATCGCAACTACAACTTTACGTCAACTCAACACACAACTTCCCACACAAATTCATCCAAAAAGAACAAACTACAGTGCAGTGTCAACCAAGTTTCTCTGCTTCCCTCCTTAACGGCAACCGCAACGCAATAGT
This sequence comes from Dicyrtoma fusca, assembly GCA_034695205.1. Lineage (NCBI taxonomy): Eukaryota > Metazoa > Arthropoda > Collembola > Symphypleona > Dicyrtomidae > Dicyrtoma > Dicyrtoma fusca. Next base: position 16,063 of record JAQFZC010000380.1, on the reverse strand, counting down.
CAACTGACACGTATAACAATTAATTACAATTTTACATGAAACAGCGCCAATCCATCTCACACAGTTACTGTACCAATAAATATTTAAAGCTAACAAATTGCCCCCTTTTAAAAGCTATCTAGTTCAAGAATTTTCCAATTTAAACAAAAATACTTTAAAGTGCACTCACAGTTAAAAAATTTGTGTATTTTGAAGAAAAAATGTAATTCTGAATTAGGATTTACTGTTTAAGCCCTTCCCAAGCCTCCTTCCATCCTCTCTGCCCAATTCCAATTAAAAGACTAAAAGCGCCTGCGAGAGTTGGGAAGAAAATGTGGAGCCGAGAAGATTAGAAGCATCAAATAAATGTCACGTAGACAATTACAATTAGGAGGAAGGACGCGTCTAGATTTCGCCATTGTAATGAGAGGAGGGAGCGCCCACAAATTACCTCTCCAAAGGGGGGGGGGGTGCCTTTAAATTACTTCAAGCTCTTTTTAGTCGATGGAGGAGGTGTATATTTTGGGAAGTTTAGGACGTAATTTATGAACGCCAATGAGGATGACTGGAGGCGACAAAGATAAGAGGCAGCCATAAGATAATGACTAATATTCCTGGAAATCCAGTTGGATTATAGAAGTGTGTACATTGCATTATGCATTAAATGTGCACGTTTCTTTCGCTTCTTAATTCTTATCGTCTTTCCCAACATCATCCTTTAATCTCGTAATCTCGCAACCCAGCACTTCGCTCTCCACTCCACCAAAGCCAAAACATCAACTACCACCCAATCCCGTTTATACTCAAACTCCACGCAAAGTCAGCCAACAAACCAAAACAAAACGGAGGCACACACAGAAAACATTTGGAGGCTCTATTACGTTGGCTCTGTCGAAGAAGCAAAGGGACGCAGAGCGCCCAATTGTCCAACTTAGACAATTTTACCATTTTGCATCTTTTATCTCATAATCTAATGTACCTAGGCATTTCATCCTTTGTAGTAAATTCTTCAAAATTACTTTTTTTAATGAGGAAGATATGCCTGGTAAATTTCTCCGGAGCAATTACCCGCCTAGGAATCAAATGGATCCCAAAGAACCCTTTAACTTCCACAAAATGCTTGAATCCCTAATTCTATTGTGTCCCCATGCATGGACGGAGTAATTATCCTGAAGGGGAAGACAGACCGATCTTTGTTCACAGAACAAAGTCAACGTCAAAATGGAAATAAATATAAGATATAAAAAAAAGGACAGAAAAGAATAATTTAAAGGAGTGAAGGACAGACAATGTCTACTAAATTAAAGTCCCTTCTGTCTCGTAAAGGCGGACAAGTGAGAAGAATGTGGAGCAGAGGACGACAAGATTAAAAAAAAATTGCGGAGCAGCTGGAGTCAAAAGCTATGAATAAGGACGAAAGGAAATGCGCCAGAAGCTAAGAAAACCAAAGTACAAGCCGCTACTCCCGCTACTGCAATGGCCAGAGTGCCAGAAAATAAAAAAAAGGATATATATATATATAAAATATAAAAGTAAGGCTGTGAAAAATGGAGGGAATTTCACAAAGAATTTATACGCTCAGAGATCAAAGTTTGGGAGGAGGAAGAGGAATCTCTCACATCTCTCATGTCCCGTCAAAATCAAAGTCTAAATCAAAGGGAGAACATTCAGTGGAAAAGGAAAAGAGCTCCCGGCTCTCAAATTCTCAATACTTTCTCTCTCTCTCTCTTTCTTTTCTTTTATTTTTTATCAAATGTTCCAATTGAAGATAAGACGGCGGCTGGAATGTGGATCTTCACGTCCCTTCACTCAAAGTCAGCTCAAATCCGGGAGACATCACACACCCAAAAGTATCTATAGGTGCTTTATAGCGCATCACATCGCATTATAGGAGCTAGTCAAGGAGGTGGGATCCTTCACATGTTACGTCAATATTTATCATATGATTTACATATTTTTAAAACCAGTAAAGGGGTGCAGTGTCCTAAATTTTCAAACACGCAATTTTCAAAACTCATGTCCCCTAAAACGTCAAATCGTTCGGAAAAAGGCAAACATTAGAATGCGTTTTTTTGTGAAGGAGATAAATATGGTGTTTCAGACTTAATTAAAAAGTAAATGACATGATATTTGTAAGGCCCCTTATCTTTTCGAACTTGTAACGACTGTCGAAGAAACAAGCCAAGGACAGGATTTGCAGAGTCGCTACATAATAAGCGGCCGTTACTTCACTCCCCTGTCTCCCATGCTGTACTTTTTGATCTCAGATACGCTTTTACGTCACTTCCCACACATCGGCAGTGCAGCAGTAGTGACCACCTGTCAATATGTTACGTCTTTCTTGGAGCTACTACTGTTTTACGAGACGAAGGAGAGTATTGATGGAGAGTCATAAAATGTACATGGGACAGTGACTAAATGCGAGATTAAATCAAAAGATTTCGAAATAAATTACAAAATGCGCTCTCTTAGAGCCCTCCACTCCAACACTCCTTTTCCCACAGGAATAAAAAACAATCTCGTCTCTCAAGAACGTCTATAAATTGCATTATTTCCCAATTCTTCACTTTTAACTCCTCACATTCCCACTTCAACCTCTCACCAAACGTGCTCCAATAACATCCAACAGCTATTTTAACATTCCATATTTTCCACAGCCCAATTTCCCGTTACCTGCACACGCTCTTCAGCTCTCTTAAAAACCAATGCAATGTTGACACTCAAACCATTCTGTTTTCCTCAAGGGCCGTGCACATATTATGTCATCAAGTAAAACCTAGTGCGTAACTACTTTTGACGATTCGATTTAAATTTTTCCATGTTTTCAAAGACAGCATTATTTTAATTTTATTATTAAGAGTTCACAAAGTACATATAAATATAAAGTGATTTAACATACCTACCCGTGAAAAATAAAAAGACATTTGAATCTCTACCAAAAGTACGGTGTAATAATTGCAAAGATCCTTATGACGCAACGTTACCGTTTTTATTCGGTATGTCATGCAATGTCATTCATTATTTCTGCTATTTTCTACAATTTAGGGACTTCATGTCATTCCATTATTTCCGAAGTACTATTGCCGAGTATGCATGCACTATATAGTCTTTGTCTTCTATTAGTAGGAATAAATTGTATGCGTTTGGCTAATTATATATGTACCTACCTACCTACATATACTTTGCTGCAGAGTATAGGTATAGTTAGAGATCTAGACACAGAAAGGAACAAAGTTGAGCGACTTGTCTCTGATGAGCTCCTCGTGCAACTCTGAACTCTCTTGTCGTATCTCCTTTCGAGATCTCAGCACAAACCTCACATCCACCATCCACTTAAACTAAACACACAAATTGGAATATTAATGTTGGATCCCCAGTAGTAGCATTATCCACCCCGCAATCTTCATTTAAATAAGATGCTATAAGGGATAGCACTATACAATTGTGTAAAATCCACAAATGCAAGAAATAATTGGAGATCTTGTAATCCAGCATTTAATAATAGTTCCCTACTCTACTCCCTTGTATGTATTTACTTACCAACCCTTTAAAGTACCTATTAATGTTTTCAGTTAAGCAGAAGGCATATGTACTTATAGATGGTTTATTATCCTTTTAACTTTGCATAATCCTGTGTCAATCCCTAGTGCACTGAAGGCAGTAAACAGAGATGCAGAAATAGTGTGCAATGGAAGCCAAGGATACTCAAACTGCTCTTTAAATAATACGGATAAAATTACTGTAAAACAAAGTGTAAATTACTTCACTGCTAAATGAGCAGTTGTGACAAAAATAAAAGCAGTGAAAATACGGACAAATATATATATACAAAAAATATGCAGCCAATCGCTATTGCTAATCAAACCGGTACACATTATGTAATGAACTTTAATACACACAACACAACACATCGTTAAGAAAAAGTACAATAGTACCTAAGCAAGGTAATCTTGACAGGTTTCTTTCTACTTGATCAAATGACAATTTGATCATTACGTTATACATGCAAAACGAGCCAACAACTAAACAAAATCAAGAATCAAACCAAAAGTCAAGTTCCAAGTACAAAAGTACCTACTACACATGTCTGCTAAGAAGCAAAATTAGGTATATCCAATACAAAATGAAATTATACGATTGTATGCCTCTTAACAACAGACGAATGACTAATTGAAGGTACAGAGACAGGGAATGGTTTCCCCAATTTCCTCCATACAACTGAATGACATATGGGCATCCGCAGCCGAAGATCGAAATGAAATTTGGATTAAAGGACGTGGAAACAGATGGACTGACAGGGCCAATACAGACGAAACACGTTAGCAATGCAATGGTTCAAGTTCCCCACAAATACAGCCAAAATATAAAATACATGAAATACACATTAGTCCACTCCATCTAACCAGACACGATAATTAGGACTGCAGCCAGTATTCAGTATTACAGGAGCACTACTGAGCAGGCAGCATAAAAGGCAATTAATTTCCTGACATTGTACAAATAAACACAAAAGTTTACACAAAAACTCTCAGAGCTGGTTCTTTATTTTGTAACGTGTTTCAGGGAGCCTCTTGCATGACAAAGTCAGGAGTGAAAAGGGGAGTTAATTAATTAGTCAATTACTCAACCTCTCTGCGAAGGTCTCACTTGAGTTGAGTAGTAGCAGGAAAACTGAGACTTTAATTGCACTTAAACATTCTAACCTACATACATACCTACCTACTAGACACTACAACTCTCACACTTTCAGAATCCAATTCACAATCAACCGTCACAAACTTATGTAAAAGACTAAGAAGTAGCGGTTCAAAGACAAAACAAAATTGCATCCATTTTTAGACTAGACGGAGGTGAATTGCATAAATTGGGCGTCTAGTTACATTGTAGCCAAGGAAGGAAAAAGTGTTAAAAACAAAAACTCACTCGCTTTTAGTTTCATTAACAAAGTGACAACCTTAGCATTAATTCAAGTTGTAGAGCAAACGAAAGGGGTTAATTGTAATTAGTTTTTAAGGAAGGACAAAAGTGGAAAGTTTCCTTCGCTCCTAATTGCGGAGGATGTGACGTGGAATGTGCAAGAAAGCACACCTACGCAAGGAAGCCACCTCAAAGCCATTCAGTCAGGTGACGACCGATTTCTTACAAACTTCCAGCCTTTCTCCGAATTGCATCTCCAGAAAGGAAAGGGAAGCAAATATAAAAAAAAAGAACAAAACTTGTGAGTAATTCAACTACTGGGCTCTTAAGTAAATAGGGAGGAAGACTGCCTTGTGATCTAATTACTTCAGCACTTCCCAACTACAACATTAACACGTTACTTCCCTGCCCTACAGAGAAATGCATAGCGGGTCTACATGACATAATTAAATTAAACCCTTTTATATCTCCACTACACAAAGCACTCCCTCGACGACCAGACTCACACAAGAATCACAAGAATTCCTCCAAATTTCATTCCACCAGATCCAGACAGTCCACTTTCTTATTTACTCTTTCAAACCATTTTATTGCAACTTGGAGTAAATCTCTTATTTCCATTTCTAGGAACTAAATTAATCAAAAGCACTCTCTGGCTATTGATAGAGGTCATTGGATTCACTTCCAATATTGATTACACGCTTACAGTCAGCATCCATAGTAAATACGAAAGAGACTCAATGACTCAACTAACAATAAGTAGAATGATCTACAGCTAGTAAAGAATGTACCTACGTAGCTCCCATTTTTTTTTTCAATTTTGTCGTATTAGCCAGTTCACTCAACTGTATTAAAGTCCCTAATGGGGAAAGTGAAAGGCTTATGATTATAGGGCGAGGGCCTTGGGAAAAAGTAATAAATCTGAATCGGGGAATTCGTGTCACAATTACGAGAACGTGAACAATCTGAGGTGGACACATTAGGGATGAACTGGAGATTATATCAAGGGATGGGATAAATGATGAGGTCATGTATTATGTAGCATTTCCAATCGCCTTCCAATTAGGATTTCATTTCCTTTCAGTCCAGCCAAAGCCACTGCTTTCTCCTCCAAAGATTCCCTTGCTGTATGGCCAGAGGAAGGGAAGAGACATATGGTGTGTTCGCTTATTTAATTATCTTCACTCCACCTAAGACGTGCTTCACCTTCGCATCCCAAATGCGATCCGACCTCTTCTTTTTCATCGAGAATCAATTTTACCGAAATTCAAATAAATACCCTTACATCCACCAACACAAGCATCCATGCTACCATATGTCTGACTAAAGTAGCATACCTACACATAATGCCCCGGATTACAAATGAAAAAGGAAGCATGTCGACTGTGTGTAAGAAGCAAACTGGGGCAAAACTTTTGTACAGAGTGATAAATATAGCATCTTGACAAAAGATGATGTTATTTAGTTTCCAAGACTTTGCGAAGATGAGTAGGTAGGTGGGTATCTTGGTAACTTCGTCTTATAAAGTATGCAGTAGCATTCTTGGAACATGTATTACTCGGATTCATTAAATTGGCTCAGGAAAGTCACCTGAGCACTCAATTTAAAACCAAGCACGCCAAATGCGCCCTTTCTCATCTGAAAGGAGAGCATCGACGCACATTCCTGGGAACACACACACACAGCACAGGAGCTCCAGTATAGATTCGCTTTCAATAAATTCCAGAAAAAAAGTTATATTTTCTTTGTTTCCTGCACTGGAAAAAAACGCGAGGGAGATACCTATGTGTAAATTCCATTAGGAAAGTAAATTGCAAATCAATAAATCGACGGAATAAAAAAAACTAGAATGTAAGAAATACATACTGCCGACTGCCATGGATCCTTTTGGCTTGCAAACAATTCGCTAAGCTACCTTTAATGATACGAGGGCAAATACATAGTACAAACAGATGTATTGTCAAATTTTTTAGGATAGCCAGTTGAGCGGGTTTTCCAATTTTTAAATGGCCCACGGAGCATTGAGCATGAAGCTCACGAACCAATGGGAGCTGGCCATAGAGAATTAGGAACGCCTCCTCAACTGGCTATCCTAAAAAATTTGACAATATATGGTAATTTCATGGATTTTCCCACAGCGAAGCTTACTCAAACATGAATGAAGGGATAAGAAATAAAAATAAATAAATCAATAGGTAAATAGAAATACATAAAAAGAAGCGCTTACATAATTCTGGACGAGGTCCGGATGATTAGTTTGAATGCCGTCGTCAAGGATGGAGACGACGATCCCTTTCCCTGTGTAGCCTCGCTTCCAAGCCAGCTGGACGTTCATGTCAAAGCCATCTTTAGAGCCGCTCGTCTGAAATCAAAAAACAACAAAAAATTAAGCAACTGTCCCATAACTCTTCTTTAGCACTCAAAACAACACAATTTAACTTTTTAATTTAACAACAAAAATACAAATCCCTACCTAGACAGCTTACTAGTTAGTCTTATGTGTACCATCATTATCAAAAGATTCATTTGGAAAAAAACATGTTCAATCGTAAAGCTATGATTTGTGTGTGTGTATGCATACAGTATTTGCGATTCTGCTGATGGTATTTTATGAGCAGTTATACTTGAACGAGGTCAACAACGACTAATTTACACAAGGAATATTTTGTCTTGACGTGATTTCTTATGGAAGAGCGTATTAAAGGTAAACTGGGCTGGAACTAAAATAATACAAGTAGGAGTGACAGGTACGACTTGGAGTCCAGCTGTTGGGCTGGAACTCCGCATAACCAACACGAAACTTCCCATTCACACCACAAAGACATAGAGCGTCTGGGAAATTGGGAAATTACTTTAAATTACACTCCACACGATCACAAATTATTTATGCATTTCAGTCACGCAGACCACATTTCATCAACAAATACTACAAATTTGCGAACCCCATTCCAAATAGCACATCCACGTTCACTTCCATACGTGCATCATTACTATACTTTACATATATACATACAATCAGGGGCCTTGCAAATATTACGTTAAAGATTTGCAATTTAGGTCCAAGTAGACAGATCCAACTAAAATGATTTAGTGTATGAAATCTGCCAAGTTTTACATTTTTAATGCAAAATGACTGAAGCTAGTTCATCCATATTGGAAAGCACATGTACACACAGACAAACGGATGGACTTTGGTCATTTTAAAAGTAAGCCGAAAGGGAATAGGTATGCATGCATGTTTTAAAAACGTTTGTCTATGACGTAATATTTGAAATGCCCCTCATCCGCTCAGAATAACTACGCAAACCAATTTGCAAAACAAGCTTTTATCAACACTATCTGCGTCTGTACTGATTGTGCATACTGTGAGTCACGTGCCTCCTTCGCCTCACGTTTGTCAGTCTCGTCTCAACAAAAATAATGCAGAATAAAAAAAAACAGAATATAAATATAAAAATCCGTAATTTATGGTTGATTATCAGATGAAAGGAATTGCGGAGCGACGTGGAAGCCGATGGAAGAGGAAGGTCAAGGATGTACTATAAGCACAAAGCAAGACACAGCATGAGAAAAGTCACCCGTCCTTCCACACACACCACACCACACTCTCTTATTAACTCAATAAGCAAAAGCAAAAGTAACACCAGTCACTCATAGCATTTTCAGCCTCACTGAAGGAGCAAAACGAAGTATTCTTCGTTACTTTCAAGGAATTTAGAGGCAAGGCCAGGCAAATTAAGCAATTTATGCGTCACTTTATAATGCAGATTGATACTGACATGATATGCGCCAATTTGCTTGTCAAACTATGAGACTGCCATTGTAGTACTGAGGACGATGAGAGAAACGGGGTGTGTGGATCCCTCATATCGCATGCATTTTCCCACAATTGCTTCACTATAGCAGAGCTGAGCTCAAGAAAAACAGACAGAAGGATTTGCATTCTGAGCCCAGAATCTAATGTCACGACGACTGCAATTAGCCTTTTAAATCATTTTTATCTCAGGCCCAACAACAAAGAACGGCCGGCAATTGTGTCTCTGATTGAATCAGCTGAATTGAGACTAAATGCCTTCTGTGGAGTAAATAAATATATAATCACACAGCACCCGCTCAATTCCTTCCCATGATTATCCCAGTAGTACACATAATCCCACAACCAACCTTCAAGCCTTGTTGCTACAGAAAAAGCAAGAATACTTTCAATGATGCAACAAATCAAATGCAAGTCAATGGATGAAAATTAAAACGCACTTGAATCAACGACACTCACCATAGACACTACTGCAGACAAGGATAAAATAAAATATAAAATAAATACAAAAATGGCTCAAAATAATAAATTGCAAGAGGCTCGACTACAGGGGCTACATAAACTCAACTAGACAGAGGCAAATAGGGGTGCTATAGTAGTAGTAGTAGACCATGTAAAGGTTACGGATATCATGGGAATGCCGAAAAGGCAAAGAGATGATAATGCAAGGGATCTGAATGGTAATGGAGTGGGGGAGTAGAAACAGACGCAGGGCCAAAGGGAGGGCAGACCTGGGAAGAATACAAATGCAAATAATAGCAATATTCCGATCAAAGAACAGCCGAAAACACAAAGAACAAAATAGGAGAAAAAGATAACAACTCAAACATACCTAGTCTCTCACGTTAACATGAAAAGGCGAATGTAAATGACTCCTTTCATCTTTTCATCTCAGCTCATGTCTTATTGCTCCTATACTTATTTCCATCAACTCAATATTCCGTCATTCAACGGCACTGAACCGCACCGTCTCTGCATATAGACGGTTTCTTAAACAGCCCACAGTGACGTCATTACTTATCAGGGGTAAAGAATCACCACACGAATACAAATCTTTCAAAAGCGGGAAATTAAACATCTACATAGGTAACTTATGTGTACGGTTTTTAAAATCATTCAGCATTTCTGATCAAAGATGATGAAAGTTCTGAACTGTCTTTGGCTTTGAAAGGATGTAGTTTGTAGATACTACTTTAATATACAGGTAGCTGACATTCTTTCAAAAGTGTTTAAAAGCGGCGCTATGCATTTTGAAAAGCTTGGAAACGATTTCTTGGCAGGTGAAACAAGTGAAGCAGTGACGAGCCCATTCGTGATGCAGATGATGACGTGACGAGCTTGAGATTCGAATCAAATCAATGGGAACTCCATTAGGGCAAAAAAGAGACAGGATGGAAACTGAGAAGCTCCAGAGAAAAACTAATGTATAAATATAAATAAATTGAGCTGCACACTGTACTACTGCTGAGTGCGTAGTAGTACTGAGAATGTCAGCTACAGAAAAATCCTGAAATTCCTAACAGTGGAAATCTGGAAATTGTAATAAATGGAATAAAAAACTAATAAAGTCCCAAAAATATTCCATGCACATTTCAATCCCATTTAGAATTATTATTCCTAGCCCCCTTCCCCCTCCAAATTATATTCTGCTATTGACTCACTCAGAATGAGATTTCCCGTCGAGTGGCGTTTACGTCAGTCGCAGAATAGAGCGACAGAAGAGCGATGGACGGAAATACACGAGAATCTACTTATTTCATAATAATAAAAATGTAAAATCCAGCCATTCACAAGTCACAGAATACAACAGTCAAGAGGACTTTTGTACATTGGAAAAATCAGAAATTTTAGAAACGGATTCAAATCTCTTTCATCTTCCAGAACGGGAACTTCAATTTCAATTTATTCCCAGAAATCCCCCCCTACGTTTTTAATCATATTTCCCACATTATTATTTCAAGAAGCCTTTCCATTACCTATTTTAATTTGTAGTAGCTCCTTTTCTCCGAACGTAACTCCGTAATACAATCAAATTCATATTACATATTTCCGCCCAGCCTTGTAAAAGTAGGTACCTAATAATATTTGTAGCCTAGGTTACGCTTGTAAAGCAGCTATACTATCAGCGTTTCTATGATTTCTCTGGCACAATTATTGGGACCTTTCAATTATTACATGTACCTCAAAAAAAGTATGGATAAGAAGGGAGTAGGAACCTACCTAGATAAACAAGGTAGGTACTAGGTAACTCTTTCTCTTTAATGTTAAACTGGTGTAAATCCCAAAAGAATGACGTAATACATGGAAGGTCCCAGCCCTGCATGGTTTTTGGGATAGTATGGGAAACGGCAGTAAATAAAGTCTATCTGTGAGGACACTCAGCCAAAATGAAGGCATTACTTCTGGTCGACTACACACTAATGCAGCTCCATCATTATTAACTAGGCAATTACATTACCAGGGGAAACTACAGGCAACAGCCAACTACTCATATTGGACGCATCACAGGCTTCACTGCCACGGTTTCCAGAGCTACACAGGTAATCAAAGGGACAGAACAAAGCAGTAAAAATCAGTCATAAAAAACTTAAGTTGCGTCTACATACTTTATGTCATTCTGTGTCTCCACTCACGTATTCTCTGCTGTTTGCCAATGGAATGGGTAGCGTGTATTTACAACTAGTCACCTGGGTTCTGGGTAACTCTTGATTTTGAAATCGTGTACCTAATCATTTGGAGGACAACCCTCGTTAAAAATTGACGTGTCCCAAGTCCCAACCTCAAGAATCTATTGATACATATAATATTCTGAAACCCGTCCGACACAGCTACCCAGAGATTTCTGGTACAAGACGCAATAAGGGTACAAGACCGAAACTTTGCCACCTAAAACGCAACATGAATGATTGAGATCTAACTGAGCATCACTAAGGAGAGAGCGAAACCCAAACTTGGTCCTTTGATTTACTCTCTATTTACTTACATTACACAAAACTAACATTTGGTTTCATTCCCTGTGTTTCGCGGCTTAAAGATTTACATTTTAAAGCAAACAATTTGAGGAGGCTACACACAGTTTCTACAAACAAGAAACACAAACATTATTGCTCTCCAAAGTTTTCAGGCCCAAACTGAGCCAAGGCCCTCAAGTTTTCCAACTAGGTATTAATCCAACTAACGAAGTCCTTCATAAAACTTCCTTGATAATTATTTACAATTTATTTGTAAATTGTAATTATTCTAAATCCATGGGGAAACGGGAATGTGTACATTATGTGTCTGTACTCGTATTTAGCATTTGCAGTTCCTACTGAAGCAACTTCCCCCACAATTCTAAATTCATATCTTCAAAAACAGACAGACACACGCACAACTTTCCTTGCTCAAAGAACTGGTTTGAGTTAACACTGATTTCCTGATATTCTGGCTAAAAGGAAAGGAAAATGGATCTTTTTCTCATTAAAAATTACAAAATATGGATATGTAGAGGTTATTTTGCTTCTTAAGCTTTGGATTTGAAGCCCTATGAGGATAAGTTAACCCGTAAAATCCGTTTCTAAGGATAAAATATATTCAGGGACGGAATGCCCAATGCGGCAGCAAAACCACCAGCGTCAAGAACACAAATGGAACAAAAGTTTATTTTCCGTTTATTTATTTCCCTTTCCTCCTGAACTCGAAGAAAGGGCGAAGGATGCGGATGGTGGAGAGCCTAAAACAAAATATTGCCACTGCAACAACTCTAGAGAAATTTAAGATTTCCAGAACAACTCTAACGATATTTACATCTCCATTCCCCGGCATTCTGCTCCATTACAAAAATACAAAGATGTTTACACCCCAAAATCCTGCTACATGCTCAAATCTAAGAAAATGGCATGTGCCAGCGCCAGACGCCAAAGTCCCAACATAAACTATACAACTCTCTTCGTCCTCTAAGTAGCAAAAAATTCAATCCAAGTAGTTTTAGACATTTTCTTTCAGCATTTTCCAAAAGTTTTAAATGAGCAACGTAACCTTTTTCTTGCCTTACGCCACCCCAATTTAAAAAACTACAAATCTTCCAGATGTCGCCCGTGCTACTTGTACATACACAATTTCTAAATATGCAGCTTCTTCCTTTTAAAAATACATTGTACATATATTTTATTTCGTTGAAAAATTAGAATTCCTAAATACAGTGCCACTTTGTCATTCCTATATACTTTTTTGTGATTCCTCCTCCTTACTACACCACTATTATTAGAAAGAGAAAATAAAAATCCATTAATGTGTTTTATTATTATGCATTTTTATTTTATGGAGAAAAAATTAAAAGGGGAAAATAGAGAGTTCATTCATTTTGGATGAATCTAAGATATGAATCACGAGCTGAAGCACGTGGAGTAGAGTGTGTTGAGGACAATACAGGATCAGAATTAAATAATCTCCACACAATGGCAGCGCCAACAATAAGCACGAAATGCAAAATAAATAAACAAATAAAAAGTCAAAACGAAATATAAACCCAAATAAAAATACACAAGAAGTGACTGTCTTGTACAATAGTGTGGAAAGAGAAATTTCAAAATATTAAAGTCTCAAATGTTCACAATGTAGAATCCATGAAATACATAACTTTAGTTTCAGCGTTTAATACGACTGTCTGTGCCTCTATGTATATAATAATAATAAGAGACGTCCGACAAATACACTGTATATACCTATAGGTGCCTACCTAGGTTATAGGTATAGTCCAATCTAAACTAGGTACCTACATGATTTGTTTGCACGATGCTATTGGTTTCTAAATGCTATGTAAAAAAAAAAAAAGAAAAAAGAAAAAAATGGAAGATTGCGTACCAAGTACCACTGCTCCTTGAAGAGGGGGTCCCCGAATCCATTCTGATAGTTGGGGACGTAGGAGTGGTGGGGTTGCGGGAAGTAAGGTCCATTTGTCCCGGACGCGCCTTCGAAGTACGAGAAATCTCGCTTTACGCGAATCTTCTCGATCTGCTGGTCGAACCAGTGCACCTGCAACCAAACAAACAAATCCCATCACAATACCCATTACAATCACATTCAATTCAACTCAATCATTCCAGATCCAGACACAATACAAACCCTCCAAAACCAATAACACAATGTCAACAGGCCTAACATAACAACATTATGTCAACTACCATCATTCGTACCCCTTCCCTCAAGTGGGCCTCTTTTAACCCAACTTAGGTACTATAAGTACAAAACTTTTGCAAACATTTTCGAAAATCATTTCCCCCTTCAAATTCCGTTTCCTAGAAATCTATTTTGTTGAAAAGGTAAGGTTGTTTGACTCGCTATGCTGTTATAAAATAGCCGCAGTAATTGAGATGCCAATATTGAATTGCCTGCTGCCGTTGGATTTGTGGAAACATACTGCCACTGGATTTACAAGTGCAACCAGAACCAGAGCTCCCCAAACGAGGTACCTGGTCGTATAAATCTGTGTTTACTAAATACTGGAGAGGAAAGGGAAGGGTGACCGTGGAGGTAAGACAAAGGCTGGAGCTACTTTCTCTTCCATTGAAATTCGCTCTTCTCATCACACACACTACAGCACACACATTACAATTCCCGAGTGCTTCTCTCCGCATTCACGTCACATCCACTTTCCATTTCATTTCCATGTCCTATACTTTCCCTCCACATATGTAACAACTAAACCTGGACTGAGGGGTTCCACTCCCAATTTCTCTATACAACCCAAAACATCAAGTGCAACAGTTGTAGCAAGACTTGAGTTTATCCTCCTATACCTACAAGCAAGTCCCTGTCAAAACAACGGCGTGTCCACAAATATTTTACTAATAGCTAATAAAGGTTGTACAAAAATGCCCTGTTTAAGAACTTGTTTTCTAAATTATACACACGTCTTCAAAAGCAAGTTTGTAAAAAAAATCTATACTTCTGCTAGAATATTTTTAAATAAGCCGTTTAAAACGCACGATTTTAAAAAAGCTGTCAGTTTTGAAAACGCCCAGAATAGTGGGCAACTTAAACCAAAATTTTGATAATCCGCCATGTTTTAAAACTAAATTACGAACATTTTGTACAGATTTTGTCAAGTTTTAAAAGCAATTTTATATCATACATATATTCCATTACAAAAGATTCTGCAACTTCTCATTCAAGCCAAGGCCAATTTGGCCTACAGCTGGATCCGCCACTGAGAGACCCACACAAAAATAAAACCCTTTAAAAAAAACTTTGTGGAAAACACTTTCAATTCCTCTATGCGTCATTGAAAGGAGGAAAGGAAAACAGCTTATGAAAATCAGTTCGCTTTTCCTTTCCCTTCCCTGCTTTCTCAAAAAAGCTAATAATAAAAAGCAATTGAATTTCGTACAAGTCATTTTTGGAAGTACAAACCTACCTATAGGTAGGTAGCTAGGCACTCTAATCTGACTTCATTCGTACATGCACTCAACTCCAATCATTGTCAGCGTAACGTAACATTTTAACATCTTTCATTGAAAGTACCTAAGTGGCCAATGCCTATTTTATTCATTCATTACCCTCCTAGTACAAAGAGTATAATGTAAAATATACACAAAAAATAAAAATCTTGAAATAACGTTAACGTCCACTTCCTTTCCAAACAAGTTCAAAAATCCCCACCCACGCCAAGTTTACAATCACATTTCCACTTCCTACATGTTTGAGTATTCCTACATCCTGTAATTATTTGTAAATCTCCGTCGATTTCTTTGTATGCAGAGCATAAAGTTAATCTGTACACACACAAAAATGCAAAGCCACTAAAATACAACAGAAGTTCAGAGTCTAGAGCTAACAATGAAACCGGACCGAGACCGACTCACAATCAATCATTCAGTAGTCAAAATCAAAAAACACACAATGCAATGCAAATGTTGACTAATTATACATATTTAAAATTCAGATTTAAACCAAGGGAACCGTTACTGTAACCTAATACACGTTTGGGCAATTTAACTATAACACAACACTAGCAAGTTATTACATGGCTATTATAAGTAGCATTCATTTTTATTTTTATTGCCACTGGAGGGTTGAGCCCCAGAAAACAAATCAAAATCATACAAGCATAATAGCATAGCACAGTCCGTAGTTCCGTAGGTACAAACTTCTCTATCCTTAATGGCTCAAATTCAGTTCCTCTAATAAAAGCATTAAAGCATTAACCTACAAAAGCAGTAAAACCTTTTTAGTAGCCTATATGCATGCGCATTCATCATTTGAAAACTATACAACTTCCTAATTACATACCTACCTACAGGGTTCGCTTTTAGCCACCAAATTTAGGTATTTGCCAGGCCATGTGGCAAATACTGGTATTTACCGGATAATACT
>JAQFZC010000379.1:0-54387 GCA_034695205.1 Dicyrtoma fusca | reverse complement strand
GTATTGCACGTTAAATTTACTCCAATATTGACAAAAACAACATTTTCCACCAAATTATGTCGATACTTTAGTAACAAAACACAATATTTATATGAAATCACAGTGAACACGCCCTAAGGAAAAGTTAGACTGCTAAATCTTACCTAAACTTTGGGTTGGCTTTCAGGAGACCCATGATAGCCTTCTTGCCATAGATGTGCTTGCAAAATTTGTTCCGAATCGGGTCTTTCAAAGGTTTCTTGGTAATTGGATCAGTAGTAGGTAGGACTTCTGCTGTGCTTTCTTCGTCGTCGTCTTCCTCTTCTTCTTCTTCGTCTGAATCTTCTTCCGCTTCACTTTCCATATCATCCGATTGCACGTCAAACGACGACCCAGCAGGTGCATCATCTTCGCCAACGTCTATTTATCAATAATTTCAAACACAACTTAGCTTGACAGTAATTTTGATTCACACTGGCATAACCTGAATGCCTTAATGTTGGTGAAAGGATTATTCAAAATTTTTCAAAAGCCTTATAAGACCAAACGAAATTGAAAATCCTATTTTTCCTACTAACGTTCAAGGTAACTGTTCAACAACAATCAGTAAAATAACATCAAACTTTGATGAAAGCTTCGCAGCATTCTGAATTTTAGGTCCCCAATTGTTGATGGTAGGGTATATCATCTATATATTACGTATTCAAGATTTTCCAATATTTTACCCCTCCCCCTAAGTAATTATACAAAATCCATATGTACGACCTGTGTAAGAGCATACAAGCTTGTAATCAATCGAAACCCCTCTCACCTCCTCACCTGTACAAGGAATTTATGGATGTTGCCTTACAAGAAAAATTCGTCAAAGTATCTGGGAAGTCCCAAACTACCCTTGTCCCAATTGTCTGAAGCAATACTTGCAACCACCAAGTAACTTCTCATGTTCTCATTTGCAAAATACGTTCTAGAGGTTGCTCTAAAGCTTACATACTAAGCCATACATATATTTCTTCAGGAATAGACATTCATTCATTCGTTTAAAATATAACATTCTCTGTACACAAAACTTGAATTTCTAATGTAAAACTCAAATAAAACCTACTGAAGTAGCAAATTACTAAACCAATTGATATTTATTTTATAAATGCTAACAAATGTAGATGTTGAAAATTAAAATTTTTAAAATTTGCCTTACATTGGATTTAAAAAGTCGGAATTACCTGCAAGAGCAGTTTCAATAGCCTCTTGAAACTCTTTGTAATAAGTGCTACCCTCAATAGCTTCGTCGGTTAGTTCTTGCTCAAACAGCTCAACCCGTTCCCTAGAAATCTGACAAATTGGGAACACAATTTTAAGAATCTAGACAAGCGTCTAAGTCAAGGTGAATTTAATGCTATAGAGGATAGAATAATGAAGTGCGAGGGAAAACTGCCTATAGCAGCAAAAAGTAACCACGAGACACAAAGTCCAGAAGTTTAGTAAAAGGGTCACCGATGATTGAACTAAGCAACCATGGTTGAATCAAGACTTGCGTTTCGTTGGTCTTTTTGTCTCCTGTTTTCACTCTTTACTTCAGATCAACAAAATTAACAAAAGTATTAAATTACATCTGCAATGTTTTCACAGGATTTTAGAATGGCTGAAACTTCAGAGTTTTCATCATTCGGCATTTCTTCAACGACTTTGTTTACAATTCGAGAACTTTCTTCGTAAACAAGTTCAGCCTTAATTAGCTGTTTAAATCTCGCATCGAGTCGGCTTGTAACATTCTTTTGCATCTCTGATAAAAATAAACAGATAAAAAGCATTTTAACTCAAAGTATATTAATGATTCAATTTTGTCCATCAATTAATAATAATTCCTTCTCCGAATCCTTTTACGAAGCTCGAATTTTAATTCCTTTAGGAAGTTTCTGAAGCTGCCGCTACCTTAGTTTAGACAAAGAAGAGGCATGTAACAACTAGTAATATCAAGATAAACTGTGTTTTTGCGGGAAAAAGCTTGATTAATACATTTAGATACATAACCATCGTTTGATGTTATCTGCAGTTAAATGTAGTTAGCTATTTTTCATATTGTATATGTCTGTTAATAAGAAAATATCTGTTATCCTAGAATTGACTGGAATTACCTTAACGTCATTTACGCAAACAATAACTTCATTCTGATTGCACGATCTTATATTTCCGTAAACTTTAGTATCTCCAAATTTTGACCTAGCTGGGTCACGTGACATATTATTTTGATACAAATAATAAAAGATTGCAACAAAGACATGTTTTGCGAGAAAAATTCTCGTGCAAAATTTTAAGTCCGAAAAACGAAACGCTTCATATTTATAATGCAAACTGTAGCCCAATGCTTCACTTCAGCTTAAATCAGGCTAACTTACAACAGCTTTCGAATGCATGGTGTATCATATGTTGCACCTGTATATTTGAGAAAGTGCTCGTTTGAAATTTTAATTAGTTGCGAGTCACAGGGATTGCACCGGGAAAAAATCTTTTTTCCTTGTTAGAAATTTCATATTTGCAGTGGCTGCTTAAAAACTGCGTCTTATTTCTTATGCGTCTCATTAAAATCGTAGCCACCTACAGTCCTTTGACTGTGCTTTCAGAGACAATGTAAGTAATTATACGAACAGCTGTTGGTATTGGTAATTATACATACAAGCATTAGTAAAGAAATATAAATACCTAGTTTTAGTGCCTACCAGGGGCGGACTGGCCAGTCTGGCAATCTGGCGTTGCCAGAAAGGCCTCGCTTCCCTTAAGCATTGCGTAAATAGGGGCCTTTTTCTCCTGAGGCCTAACGGCTTACTCTTTAATGCCAGAGGCCTATTTTTGGTCACCCAGTCCGCCCCTGGTGCCTACAGAACCTCGACTTATTGAGTCTCTAGTTTAATCAGTCTATCAGGCCTGCGTAAGTGTCCACTCCGCAAGTCCATGAGTTCCAACTTTGAACTACTACATATGTATTCTACAGGGCGGATAAAAAAACCCTTTGCCACCTCCTACCATATAGATAAAGTGGAGTTATTGTGGTTCTTCAGCTGGAATCTAATTACGAGTCAATCACTGCAAAGCTACATATTTGCATGCAACGCCGTAGCACTGATACCCCCCCGTATAAAGAACCCGATATTTTTAGACTACATTGTACACATACAAAGGTATATTAATCAGTTATTTAATGTTCTCTTCAAGATGCAATTGAATTTCAGTACAGCCCAATCTACTGGGATTCCTATTTGGGCGGCAATTCACTATCCACGCTGTGTACACTGCAAAAAATCACCACATCATAAACGCATCATTTTAGTCAAAAAGTGAGTCCTATTTGTCGCATCATAATCGTATCTGGATCTCATCTTACACCCATCATAACCGCATAAAAGCTGCATGATGTGGTTATGATGGGTGTAAGATGAGATCCAGATGCGATTATGATGCGATTATGATGCTTTTATTTTGCGATTATGATGCTGCAAATAGGACTCACTTTTTGGCTAATATGATGCGTTAGTTGGTAGAGTGTACGTACTTCCCCTACATAATCTTCAGATTCGTACACTAATTTCAAATTCAGTTAGATAACTACCTACTTTAAATTCATAAGAGTAAAAATGATAAAAATGTGTATTGTACCTCCGCTACAATGCGGCAGCATATCCTTGCACAACTGCTTAATAGAATCCATTCCGAATCTAATGGCCGCAATGACCTGGTCCGGCATATCAGCCTCTGCTTCCGGTTCTTGAACTACTGGCTTGTGTCTCGGCATCTCTCTTGGCTTTCTAGAAATGCACAAAACACAAAAACAAAAAGTACAGAAATTGTAGAGTGAAATAAATAAATTGTAAAATTGTTTCCTATGTACTATTCACATTCCGTATTCCTCATTACTGCTTTAAAGCTGTTTCTTAATATGAAAGTTCTCAGCATAACACGATGAGTCAGTTTTAATCAGTGGTCACTAAGTCAATACACGCTGCAAAGTCAAACAGAAATTTAAGTCAACAGTAGTGTCGAAACAATTAAAACTACATACGCGTCACTGAACAAACACCAAACATGACTAAAATTAGATGTGTCACTTATAGAAGCCTGTTTACGCTCTAATTGCTATGGCTTTTAAAAAAGCGGATGCTGCAATGCATTATTCATTATCAGTTCCATCCATCCAATTAATAATATCAATATGTATATAGAACGCTAATTCCAAATTCTTGAATTTAACAATACTGTACTCTGTACTTCATACTTATACAATATGTACAGCCATGTTTGTGAAAAAGTCAGAAATAAAAATTGCTACATTTAAAGTACATAAGTATGCACTTAAAATCGGAATACATGTTACCTGCTTTAATTGCTATTAAAGGGATGACAGGCAAGTGAGAATTTTCCAGATGAAATATTTCGAATAACAAAAATTAATGAGTCCCAGCAAAAGAGGGGACAGCAAAAGATCAAAAGTAATGGCTTAGATACCTTGTCAACCCAAAACGTCTTCGGAATTCCAACCTTCAAGTTCTACCAGCCCAAGCACTAACTTTTTCACACCGTAATTTGGTAGTGTAACCTAATTATTGGCGTTCTAGTAAATTAGGATTTATAGAGATGTTTAAAGAGCCCAAATTAGTGTTGCTGGCAGTGATGCGCTCCAAGAAGAAATAAACAAACCCAACCTCCGCACAAACACCCGCCCAAAAGCTCCCCTATCATCCTGTCACATCAAATGTGGAAGATGTATTTTTATTGCTCTTGACTTACTCTCTCCAAATCGCGCCAAACTTTTTAGCTTGGAAACTTGATCTCGTTTCTGAGTCACTTCGCACTCTAGTGAAGGGCCAAACCAACTCAAGTAGCCTCCAAGATCCTTTAGAGTGCAGTATCAGTACAAGTTCTTCACGAAAAATAATTAAAAATTAATTTTTCCCTTTAATTATGGTAAAAGATAGAAATTAGTTCAAAAAAATGAAGCTTAGCCCGGTCCCTAGTCTCAGTCCAAAATAAATGAAAATTGAGACAAAAATACCCATTAGAATTAATGCAGGTGCGGGTAATTGTGATAGTTAATGTTTCACACTTACAAGCACCTACCCTAGTTAGACTAGGTAGGGCTCTTTTAAACCACATAGGTAACTTTCTAATTTAAATTAATTTAGAAATTACAGAACAGCCCAACGATTAGTTCAACCCCAACGAGCACCTACTTACATTTGCATTTGGCATTGCAGCAGAAAATAGCTTATAAATGAAGGTATTTGGTTTGATGTTTTTACAATTGGAATAGAGCTGTCAAGTAGCCCCATCATGCATGTCATATCCAGAATCCATAAAGTTGGATTTAAGACGGCTTTTCATAATTAAATTGTTTAATGTGTAGAGACTTATGACTGTACTATATCCTATTTCCTATTCTGTTTCTGTACAGATACACATGGTTTATTGAGCTTTTAGAAATTCTTGCACTCTCATCATTCATCATTGACTTTTGAGTCTCGCTCTATTGACCAAATCCTTTGGACAGGCTACCTTCAAAGAGTGAGGCTTCCAAGATATATGTGCCAATCGTCATGGAATGAACTAGAGGATTTCTGAGCGTTCTGTCTTGTGCACTTAACTTTTTCATAAAGTTCAAGCCTTATTGAATTATTTTCACTTTGAAATGGCAAATGGCGTTCGCACAAGCTTTAAACAATAAATTGTGGAGCAAATGAAGCAGATCGTTTCGACGTCGTTCTTTGACTTGCACTCAATCATATACACCTGTACTTCTGCATCCCTGTAGTATAGTATAGTATTCATCACCTCTCTCACAAGAATTAAAACCCAGAGGCAAAAGGGTAAAAATTTCTTCTCAGTAGTATATATACATAGAGTCAAACAACTTCTCCTTTGTGATTTCCGATTCAATCAACTATAAAAATGGACCAAATTTCTAACGATGACACTAATTCATGTAAGAGTGCCTTAAAAAAAATTGCCAACAATGAAGTGTAGAGCTCATCATGATAAGGTTGGGGCTGTCGGCTGTGTCGTTGTCCCATTGTCACGTTGTGCCCGGTCGTACTTGGCCCAGCTATGTACAATGATTTTTCCAATTTTTGTTAAGAAAAATGATAGGAGATCCTTGGCAGTTGGGAACCGATTGGCAGTCTTCAATAGCCATTCTTCACTTACCAACTTCAACTCTGGCTGTGTATCGTGAATTCCACATCTTTTTCGCATGCAACAATAGAAGTCGGCACATCAAACTTGAGAGTTTTAAAATGTTCAAGAAAAGCCTACAAATGGAATTCCTAAGTTTCAAAGTAATTCTGGCAGCAGTTTATCTTCTTGTGGTGACCTCAACGGCAATGACCATGCCAAGTGTGGAAGAGACTTCTCCGTGGAATAATCAAGTTAAAAATGCAAAGACAAAACAACAGCAGCATGGAAAAATATCTCCTGTAAAAATCACAACAATGCCATCTTCATCAACCACAACATTTAAGCCGAAGCAACAATCAACTCCGAAATTTGTACATAGGGAACCGCAGTGGGTTCCTGGAAACGACCAGATGCAGATCGAGTCTGCACCTAACAACAAGTATGGTGGATACCCAGCCCCAGGTTATCCAATGAAGCGTTTCAACAAAGGATTTGATTTAACAACGCTGGTGGCCGTCTCCCTGGTGTCTGCATTGTTGGGTGCACTAACGTTTTCTGTTGTGGATGGCAGTGTTGGTAAGTATTAAAGTTACAATTAGAATTTATTTGTAAATTGGTATTTAACAGTTTTATTTTGATCTTTATTTAACAGTTAACAACCGTATGACAGATAAAGTTACTGTAATTTCTGTTAAATAGGTAAAAGGGCGATTGGAGACGGATTATCCATGCTAAACTTGATAGATGCCGAGTCTGTGACTAAATTGCTGTCATCCTTCGGAGACCTAATCGGCAAGACTGAGGAAGCCAGCAATACGACTGGAAATAGTAGCACTACTGATTCAACTACGACGCCTACGCTCAGCAGATCAGCTCGAAGTACCCAGGAAGCGAGCTCCAAGACCAGCGTAGGGATTGTACAATGGTTCCGTGCCTACAAAAAAGATCCAAACGATCTTCGATGCATCCAGAAATTGATCTGTGAGACATTGGCTTCGTCCGCCTGTGCTGCCCGATCAGTCAATTCTGAAATTGGAGGAACTGTCATGTAACAATATAGTCCTTTTTACAAGATTTAATAGTTAGTATGTAGTATATACATATCATACATTTTTGTCTATACTAGTCCGTAAAATTAAAATTTTTA
Source organism: Dicyrtoma fusca (assembly GCA_034695205.1). Taxonomy (NCBI): domain Eukaryota; kingdom Metazoa; phylum Arthropoda; class Collembola; order Symphypleona; family Dicyrtomidae; genus Dicyrtoma; species Dicyrtoma fusca. The sequence continues at coordinate 47,102 of JAQFZC010000379.1, read as the reverse complement.
TTTTTGAAATATTCGCAGGAATCTTATGAAGTATTTTGTTGGAAGTGCTGCGAACGTATCGGATATGATTCAGGAGACAGTCGGAAATCCAAAAAAATGCGATGAGCTCACTCCCTATGATTTTTGCAATGATGACGGCGGTGGTGTTGACGTAAAGCCGGCTCCAGGGGTTACTGCCACCCCTTTTCCAAACTTCAATTTAACTAGCATAACACCAAGATTGAAAAACACTAACTAAATTTGAAAGGAGCAGTGGGATTAGTGTTCAAGATTTAGTTGGTGTACACATACATTTTGTTCTTGTATGTTTGTAAATGAATCATTGATCAATGATGATCATTGATCATGAACCAAAGATTTTGTTTTTAGTTGTCAAGCTATTTTTTTGAGAAAGTTGTACATTACTACCTACTTACATTTACCTACATACCTTACTATTATTGCACGGAAACACACTGATACAGGAAAGCATAATCACATTATTTTTTCAAAATTATTTATGGGACGAAAATCTAAAACGACACGTAGTGCACAGTAGTGGTCTGACATGCATATTTTTGAAATGTTTTTTTTTAGTTTTACAACCTGTTATTTCCGAATTTAATAATACTGAAAATAAATGTCACAATGAAGTACCCATTTTACTATGTACTTGGAATATTATTTGTGTTACAAGGTTAAAGTTTCAGCTTACAATGATAAATAAAATAATGGTGGATATAATTCTGTCCCGTTTTGTACAAACAAAAAACACTGGAATGTGGGCCTTGGTAGAACAAATTAGGATCTTGATGCCTCTGTCACCTCTTAATCTCTAGACGAATTATAAAATGTCAGTTGCAACTTGCATTCAGTGTAGGGGCATTCCGTCTTTGACTTTGAGTCTTTAGACAAACGGTATCCGCCTGGCATATACGGCAGTTCTTTTTTCTCTACTCTGCATTATTCGATTATTCACATTAAAACAACAACTGTCCGTTTTATTCATTCTGCGTATGATTCGCCGTTTTATTCAATTCGTTGGTATCCACATTTTCTAGACAGTCCCTTGCAGTAGTGGTAGAGGCACAATTACACCTTTCATCTCTTTCAGCTCGTATTTGGTTCACTGTCTGCGGAACGGATCCGTTCCTTTGTTGACTTAAAGCATTATTTCCATATTGCACAACCAAAATACATACAAATCCTGACTCTTTTCCCCTACTGTGATTCTCCCCATAGATGATTTTCTTAAATGGGTCGACTGTTTGTAGACTCGACTGCTTCAAAGTATGTTTCGGAGTTAAATGCATGGTCGACTAATTTTAGGATCTTCAGGATTTTTAGAACAACAGATGTCACATAAAATAATAAAGAGCATGAGGAGAATGAATTGGGAATAATTAAGCATGTAAGTAGACAATAATAGGAGACTGTAGCAGGTGAGAGGACCTTACCATACTACTCCTTGGATGGCAATGAAATAGAATGTCTTGGACCGTGAAAAAACCTAAAATTGTACTCGTATCTGTCATTCAGATTCAGAGTGTATGTATACTTTGACTTTGTAGTATCAGTTCAAGTTGTATAAGCACTTTATCAAGACGTTTTTCTTGTAAATTGCACAACATTATATTTCCTTGTCAAGTCCCTACATAAATGGATGGTGATGGATGCAGTAATGATCCGGATTCTCTTTTGAAAAGAAAATAGCGGAACTCACTGGGTCCTGGGCTCGAAGTAATATATGTATATCTATCTATAGAATGCCAATGAAGATCACCATTGGACCTAATGTAGGTATTTCCATTTCTACTTGTTTTTTTATGTACTTAGAATTAAGGGACACTCTTCCGCGTACACCATATGCACTACTGATAAATAGTGAAGTATATAATAGGAAACGCGTAAGGCGTCGGTCTTAAAACCCTCCATCTTCGAATGAGACTCGCTAAAGTGAAGTCATTTTAAAAACTTCAGTTCTATTACTAATTGTAAGTCGTCAAGATTTTAGTCGTCATTCCGACTTTGACTCTGAAACGAGACTTTTAGGATTTTTATGTCGTTTAATTGAAGCTTGGAGCACGGTGGTCATTGTCATCCGGCTTGCTAGTAGTGAAGTTACAGTGGTAAGTTAATAACTTGAATAAAACTTAACGAACGTCAACTTTTTACGAACAAAATTTTATTTCTTATTGTGTTTGTTGCTTGTAATTTACTTATTTTACTGCTGCTTAATCTGCAGTAATAACCAAAATAGAACTTTTTTGCTGGTATGTATCTAATTTTTAATTGTGTAAAGTAGTAGAAAAAAACCATTGCTCCCTTAGAAAGCCTCCCTCTTTCTCCTCTTCGTGCCATGATTTTTAAAAATATTTGTTTAGTTTCTACATTTAACATGGAAAGTTTTTATTTTATTTCTACAGAACCATCAAATATTTTAAATATTATACTATTATGATTTTCATTTTTGTCATATCTTTAGGAATAAAAGGAACTGACTGAATTACCAAGTGCCGAGCCAGGGTCGAGGCTCAATTCGAATAGCTATGTACGGATTCCATAGCATTGGGCGGTCTTTGGCAGTGTGTTGTTTCATCGTTGGACTGGGAAGTATATCGCAGCTCTCAGTAGAAGGTTTTGGAAATATTTTCAGTTCCATCTCAATCCCTAAAGGGAAATCCCTGGGAGAATTAGCTCGACAGAAGATTGAAGATTTGCACAATCTACGAAGTCGATTGGAGAAGAAACGTTTGGAAGATTACAACAATAAAATAAAATTCTCCGCCATTCCTTCTTCACCAGCTCCCTTCCCTAATGCCACCCAGGCTGAGCCAGCTCATTTGAACGAGATTAATAGCAAATTAGGAAAAAAACAAACTAAATCAAATGGTACTGTGAATTCGGGTGGGAAACCATTAGAACTTCGTACCGTTCCATTCCCTGGCATGTGGAATTCACTCCGCTCAGTATTTGCAATTAAAAAATCCAGAGATGGCTTTTTATCTAGAATCCTGCCCAAGTCGGAAGTGCTGAGGAAGATCATTCATATGAGGAATGACATGGATCCAACGCTACGGGACTATTTGACTTCAAAATATAATAATTTCCTCACCACATTAGAGCCTTTCAGTGACAAGATCGGCGTGCCCTCCTTCGTTCTCAACTCGATGAAGATTTCCTCGAATCAAGACTTGCATTGGTATTACATTGAAAAGCTTTTAGAAACGTCCAGTGTCGAGGACTTAATTCATAGCATACCCGACTTTTCCACATTGACCTCGTCCTCCCAATCGGCCCTTGACTCCAACTCCTTGAGTGATGAGCCAGAGCCCATTCAGTCTAGAGTTGATGAAGATTTAATTTCGGATCAGGAGCCAGAGGCAACAGGGAAAGTTCATAAGAAAAAATATAGTTCTTATGGAATTAGGTTGGGGGGCCGACGGACTCGACCTCATAAAGGAGAAACCGTCGCGTCAGCCACGTCCTCGTCCATCGTGGGACCGGACCGGACCGGCTACGAGTACAGTTCCTATGCGGACCAGTACGGCGTCTACGGTCACGACTCTTACGACACGTACGGAAAGGGCTTTGACGAGTACTCGCACAAGGGCTACGGTGGAAGTGGGGGGAGCGGTGGAGGTCATGGGCATAGTGGGGGTCACAAAGGAGGCGGCTACGACGACTATTCCTACAAAGGTCATGGTCACAAAGGTATGAGTATAGCCTTCCGTCTTTTGAAATCGTAGCTAAAATCAATTTTAAGCTTTTAGTATAAAAATTGCCCATTTTGATTAAAGACAAGCTCATTTTGTAGGGGGTGACAGTAAGGGTCATGGAACTAGCTCATCCTACGGTCACAGCACCTACTACACGCCCAAGAGCTACGGCGGTGGCAGCGGAAGCGGCTACGGGCACAGCGGCGGGGGTTACGGAGGAGGTGGTGGTTATGGGGGCGGTGGGGGCGGATATGGTGGAGGCGGTGGTCATGGGATGATGGGAGGCATGCTGGACCCATTCTCCATTTTAGGAACTTTAGCATTTTTGACTTACTTAGGGCTTCTCTTCCAACAGTCGATGAATCCAGTCATGAATGGGACGATGGGCAGAGCTTTCCCTCATAATGCTGACCCTGTTTTTGGCCGACGACCCAAGTCCGTTGAGCTCACCGTCTTGAGCTTTGACAACGATATTGCTGCCTCGTCCTCATCATCCAAGAGTCCCAGCAGTACAAAGACAAAGAACCGTCACATTCGCTCCTTGGAAGACAACCTTCTGAGCACGGATTACGTTGGATCCGAGATCTTAGAGGATACTTGGAAAGCAATCCTGGTCATTGAGAAGACGGAAGATGAGGCATGCAGACATGAGCAGCTTTGTCAGCTCATCCAAGACATTATCGACACGGATTTAATGTGAGATTACAAAACTATGTTCACTTTCTTAGTTTAATTCCTCGACTATAACATTTCGCTAACGATTTGCGACTTAAACTCTACCATTTCAGGAACGTTTTCAAAGATGCTCTGGAGAAACGAGATGAGGATAAAAGTTACCTGGATGACCTCTACCTCAGATCAACTTCAACCCGAGGAATCATTTGTCACATGGAGCTTTGTCATTTCTAATATGTACTACCTATTTATATACAAATTACATACAAACATTCATCATTATTCCATTTCAATATATGCAGATAATTACAGTTAACAAAATACAGTTATTTTAAACATTATAGCTCGTGGAAGGGAGCTGGTATACTACATTTTAAAATATATTTTTAACTAATACATAATATTATATTTTTCATACATAGAATTAGTAGTATGTAGTTAGTCGTATTGGCTCGGGTGGCATTATAAGTATGCTTTGTACATAGGTAGACTGGATTCTGTTACATAATAAGCTAGAACTTGTGGGAACCATCAATGGTATTTATAGTGTTTAATAAACCAATGTAAAACGAAATTTAGTTCCATTATTATTTTGGCATAAAAAAGGAAAAGCGAATTTATTCGAGCAAGGATTAATATCTCTATTAACTTCATTGTCAAATGGGAAGTAGTATCAATTAATAATATATTAGATATGTGTTATTTTTCCATTTGTATTGTAGAACATAAAAAATTGTGGTAAAATACTATATTTGAGAGTTGCCCTACATTTGCTGTTATTTAGTTAGGTAATTGGTTGGAATTAAATTTACTTAATTTTTGAAACTGAAAAACAATAAAATGATTAATAAATTCCGGTTGTTAAAAAAATTATTTTTTTCATTATTTTTGCGTCCTAATTCTTTAAGTTAATGATTAGCCGCAGGTGTTTATTGTAGTTCTGTACAAATAATGTTTATACACGTGAAGACGCCTCCAAAACTATTGACTTGCTCAAAAATTCAAAAATAAGCCATTGCCATTGCCAGTGTACTAGTTTCTATATTTTATTAACAGGATTTCAATTTTTAAAACAGTGTGAGTGAAAAAAACTGCATGCATGGCGAAGATGAGTATGGGAATAAGATAAAAATTAGTGTGGTTTTGTGGGATGCAGTCATAAACACGACGCAGCACAACCCAAAAACTAAACTATATTAAAAAAAAAGCATTACAGACATCGTCTACAAGGATTGAGTTTATCTCGCCGTCAGTTTTTCTCATTCTTGAATCGTTTTTATAAATCCTTAGTCTTGCACTTGAACACATCAGAAGACTAGACCAGAACCAGAACCAGACAAACAGTCAGACAGGCACATACCTAGTCAGGGATACAGTATGACCTGCAAACATAAATTTAAATTATAGTCTATCAATAAACAACACTTAATACTGCCTTCCATTCCTGTTGATCTAAAAGTAAGTCCATATATTATCTATGTAGGTACTCAATTCAATGCAGTGTACTTCCTGTTACTCAAAATGGTAGAAATACATAAAACCATCCTTTTAAACTGGAAACCCACAATGGAGAATAGCATCAGCATGTGGGATAGTTTTAAATCTCATCTCATGAATTATTTTTCTGTATAAGAATGCATATATACAGATAGATGCCCGCAAATATTACGCCCAATTTGCATACTCATTATAGCAGTGCAGTGTTTAGATATAATCAGGAACCAAGATAAGAAAAGATTTTCCCGATTAAAACCCTTTAAAGCATTGAGCATTGCGAATTTAAAATTGAGACTCAGTTCGACACATTACGGGATCTTCAAATTGTCTGGTTTGGTTATTTGTTTTGTGTGGAGTGTGGACTTTATTGTCACTTTTTGTAGGACACAGACGCACACAGTATTGACACATTCAGATTCACCATGTGATGCGCGCACCACACTATTCAGATGAACGGAAAGACACTATAGGGGCCTCGAAAATAGAAAAAAAAATCATTGTGGTAACGTGGTCTACATTACTTTGGGAATACATTTTAACAGGCAATTAAGCTTCTATTTGTTCAATCGATGCTCATTTTTATGGGTTTTGCTATTGTAACGATAGAGATCAGGTGGATGCCTATGTCATAAATACCTAGTTACTATTTCCTCCTAGATCTAAGCTTTACATGATTTGTTGATTTATGTAGAATCGAAACTGTAAATCACTTAAGATAATTTGTCCCCAACATTACTACTATTACTATATCTACGGAACGTTAAAGTTACAATTTATGCGTTTCAGTTGTTAGTACAGCAAGTTTATAGTAATTACATAAACAGATATTTCCGCTTTATGACAAAGTATATGCGTATAGGTAATGTAGCGTGCCAATTGTCACTAACTGAGTGAAAAATCGAAAAGAAAGAAAGAAAATACTCTTTGACGTAATAAATTACGTAAAATAAATCAGTTCAAAATGTCAAAATGGTATCACAATACAATACACAATTAGGTAGGTACATAAAATACTGTTGCGCCCTTATATTGTACGAATTAATCTTAAGGAGGCGTTCAAATGAAATGAAGAATTCTAAAAACCGTTTTTGCCTCCATCGCATCGTCATCTGCTAACCTTTCTTTCTTGGACTTACCTGAGCAGAGGGCCAGTAGCTCACAGAATCAATTCACAATTACCAACACTAGCGATGTATTATTTATAAATGTATAGATTCACATCCCATTCAGTTCTCGTTGAGTGTACAATGCAAAAAAAGTAGAAAAAAGGAGTAACGTAATACTGCCATGCACTCAACCTCTCTTAAATGTGAATGCTGAAGTGCCTTCACTACCCATTACTGCATTGACTAGGCCTGCTGCCTACTATTCTGTGATTTAGTCTCATAGCCTCATTATGTTTACTATGCAATGATCTACCTGCTTCATTATAGACTAGGACAGTGCACAGTGGAACAATAATTTGAGAAGATTACTGTAATTTGTTTTTGGATGTTCAAGTTGAATTTGCTGCAAGTTTAAATAAGTGTATTGCATGCATTGAAAACAATTCAAGAACTTAACACTAACCCATGCACCTTTCAAGTTCAAAGAATGTTTTCGAATTCCTTTAAAATGAACGTCACCCTACATGTGCATTGTATAGCGTAGCCTTCACTCACAATCAGTGTAATATAATAGGTATTAATGTAGACAGATAAATTTAACCTTTGCAAACAGATCTTTGACGTGTACGCAAAAGTTGTAAAAGAGCGGATCGAGCCATTGTTTAATGTAGGTACATACAACGTTGCGTTTCCTCAGCCCTACCAGCGTACAATGCAACGCAATGCAACAAAATGCACGCCAAAATGTAGAGACTTAACGTTACATCAAAGATGCGAAGTCAAAGGAAACCATTGTACATAGTTGGTAAGTAGAGTGCTACTGTTAAAAATGGCTCAAAATCCTTATAACATGCATTCAGGCATTCATGGAATTTCGGGGAAATCAAAGCAGGTGACAGAGTCAGAGTTATGTGATACTTGAGACTAATCACAGCATAAATCCATGCGCTAACTTTGACTTTAATTTTGAAAATGTTTTGTCACACTCGATTTAGTATTTAGACTTGTGATCTGCACATTTATACACCAGGCAAGGGTAAGTCACAATCACAATACTCACAATAAATGACAAGCGAGTACAATATGATGAATCGATACAGCGAGTGAGCTACTTGTTTATAAGGCGACGGACTGTAAGATACACATCATAAATGCGAATAAAGCTGGGCTGAAGTCTGCCATGGAAGTTGTGATAACAAGAATGAGGATTAAAGACGAGAGTAATTCATTCACTAGCCCTTCACAGTGTCTTCCATGCATAATCTGTAAAGTGAGGCAAGTAAGTAACTACAATGAAATCATCTTTTTTTCTCTCATCCTTCCATTGTACATAACTGTGTGCCGGTAAATGAAGTATGACTGGATGCCCCTACACAGACTTCCTGGCCTCTCTCCTCCTGGTTTTTCTTTAGTCGATAAAACATGGAAATTATTATGTGCTCTGCTGTCCTGGATTTATTTGCAATTTGTCGCTACATTCTAATGATACATGTTTCATGTGTGGCTCTCAGAGCAAAAACGGACACGGTCTTTCGGACAAGCGAGCAAGACTAACTAAAGACTATGAAAGGAGAGAGAAACCCTGTGTATGTGTGTGTGTGTGTGTGTGTGTGTAGAAAGCTCGCTGAGCTAGAAATCGTCTCGTCACTCCAAACGTCAAAAACTCCAATCCGTCAACCAAACCGTCAATTAAAAAACCCACAATTATATGTGTAATGCGTACCATGTGAGTGGGATGAAACCAGTGAGCTATGTATGTCTTTGCGTTTTTTGTTTTGCCTTTTATTTTTCCTCTGTGTACAGTAATTCACGTACGAAACTACATAAATATAAATATATCGGCACAGGGACGAATTATATATTGACGAAAGCATCTATGTATTGGAAATGAGCATCAAAAGGGGGAAATTGAACGTCGTACCTACTTAATCAACCAAAGAATGTAGGTAGCTCACTTTTGTGAGTGTCAGTCAGGGGATGTGTTGGTTGTTACGCATTTATAATACTTTTTAAATTTGTTACGATTAGATACCAAATTGTCCCTCAGATGCAAAAAAAAAATCCACCTTTTAGTTGAAATAATGGAGGTAATGTCATGTTCAAAAAACATGTAGACTGTTACAAGTATAGGCTAGAGAATTGAGTACAATTGGGGAGGAAGGCTTTATGCAGGCGGTACATGCATGCTTTTACCTCTCCGTATAACCTGCAAATATAACATACCTGCCTATGTAGATTGAGTGGAATTTAATCCATCTTCAGCCATGTGGTATACACGTGAGTAGCTCTATATTTCTTGAGACACATGTGCATTATAGGAAGATGAATAGTATGGAAGCTCAAGTTTAAAAATGTGTATTGAACGACTTTGTCTTGCATGCAATCATGTGTGAAGATGAGGTCATGAAATAATCGGGTCTCAGACCTTCCCAGGATGAAAAAGGATTCTGAGAAACTTCCTTACTTTACTATAGCAGATCCATATTGATATATATGACTGAATTATAGCTGTCAATCAAACTACCTATGTATATACTACTACTTGTGCATAAGCCTTGGAAGAGCAATAAATACAACACTATCCTTTTTAAAAGTGTATTTTTACATAATTTGCCTGCAGAATAAAGCAAGTGGTAATTATAAAATTTCTTTCCTATGAATGCATTCGGACTGGGATGAGTTCAGGCATACTAAGTAAGTGTGTGCAAAGGAATCGGAAGTGTATCAGTAATACTAGCGACGTGTGCTCCTTATTATTGGAAAGATGGGACTGTAGCTAATAATCGTGTTTGCATGTGCGATGTGAATGTGTTGATTGATACAGATAGGCTTACTTTTTTTTGTCGCTAGGCATTGTTGTTGGGCTAATAGTAAGACTGATCTGAACTGAAACGATACGGCCTCCAAAGGGAAGATGTCGAGTGTACCGACTAAATATACAGCAAATAAACACAAAATGTCTCAGGCTATGACTGGCCAGCTATAAAGAAATAGTTGCTGGGGATATATAGAAGTGCCGAGGAGTGCTAATGTGTGTTATGATGAAGGAAGTCCACGAACCGAAACGATGCTTGAGAGAATAGCTAGGAAAGAGGGATGGATGTAAGTTGACAGAAATCAGTCAGCGGAAAAGGCTGGTGAACAAGTTAGTCATTTTGTGCCAATCGTACCCCTTTAGCACTATTATTATTTTGTTAAAGTTCACTGCCACTAACATACTCGGGGAGGATGGGAGGACTCGGGCAGCCTAATAAAAGACAGCCTCACATCTGTCCTCACCGCATTCTTTTCCCGAATCTCACCGGTACACTTGAGAGCAGTCTCAGAGCATCTCTCCGCAGCTCTCTGTTGGTATTGTTGTGTTCTATCTCACCTGTTAAATCCTCAGCCTCTCGTATCTCCCATTGTTCTCTGTCCCTCTCAAAAATTATTAATTTGTTTTCCGTCATATTCTATTATACAGTCCTCAGTGTTACGATAGTTAACTGTAAAAACAACGGAAAGACCAGCCTACAGAGTACAGGCAAGCCAGTCAAGGCAAGCCAAGTCATAGTCTCCTCTCGCACTTACCCTCAGCTACACGGTAGGGAAATAAAAGCAGAAAAATCAAAAATACTAAACATTTTTAGTAAAATCGATATTTTGTGAGTGTCCCTTCTGGTTTGTCTTCAACACTGAAAACGGAGTAATCGGGGAGATTTGACGAGAAGCATCGGCAGAGGAGTCAGAATCATGAAGAGTCGATCAAGTTATTTGTTGTTGGTGCTTTGTGTGATCCTGCATGAGTATGTGTGTCCCTCCAGTCAATTTGAGATGGACAGCATTGGACGAGTGGTTCGGGGTCATCTAGGAACTCTGTATGATCTTCGGAGTAAGCTGGGTGGGTCATCAGTTTCTTCGTCTGGCTCAGCCAGTCCGACCTCCACCACTACAACTCAGTCTAGCAATCCACTGAAGAAAGAAAGTCGAGGCTATGCGTTTCACTACTCATCCTCCGACATTTCTCATCCCATGTATTCCTCGTCATCACTCGTCAATCAGGACTTTCACAGTCGAATGGGGAAAGTCTCGGACTCGTCCGCCCCCTCGTCGGCCATTCCCAGCACATCCACCAATAACAACAAGTGGAAGAATTCCGGGGACAAGCACTCAAAATTAGTTTACAAAACTATTTCATCCTCCGCATCCTCCGGGTTATCTAAGGAGTCAGGTCCACTCAACAGTTTCAATATTCATCAGTCCTCTTCGGACCAGTACAGCATCAACGAGAAGCCCAAATCATCAAAGAAAACCACAACTGCAACCCCAGAAGTTAAGACTACCAGCTTGCCCATCATCAGCCCTACCAGCACCTCCACTCCTACGCCATCATCCCTCAATCTAGGACCCCTTAAGCAGCTGACCCAGGGACTCAATTCAGCCATGACCACCGTTCTTACCCATAAACTGATGAACATCCTGGATCAGGATGCGCCTCCAATGATTTTAAATCCATTTAGACATTTGGTCGCTTCGGGGGGTCGCATGATCGACTTCTGGGATAAAAGGACCAATGCCAGGGATGGAAAGAGTCCAGGAATTGTGGAGATGATGGGCTATGGTTTGGATCAATTGAAGAAATTTCGGGATGGGCAACAATTCAAGACCACAGACTCCGTGAATGAGCTCACTTCCGCCTCCAAGGCTCTCATCCAAGGGATGGTCACCGTTAAGAAACTGACCAATCGCGTCCTCGGCTATGACACTGACGAAGTTGCCATGGAGAGCCGAGGGGGATACGGTCATGACAGCTACGGCGGCGGCGGCGGCTACGGCGGTCATCAAGCCAGCTACGGGTAAGAGACGTACAAATATTATCATATTTCACAATTATTCACATCCAGCAGCTCGCATAGCAGTCTATATACTTATAGCTTTCATTTAACCAGAAATTCACACGATTGAGATATAGTATCTTCAAGTCACAGCAGATTGAGCCATAGCCAAATATATAAGAGCGTAGAAACGACAGAATTATAAAACAATTAATTTTAAATCCAGAATAGCATTGAAATTAGAAATAGAAAGCACCACAGAATGGCATGCAATTCATTTATAGGAAACACACATTACATTATGATTCTAAAATACAAAGTTGGTGATGAGCGCAGGCATTATTTGGATCCCTATGCTATTTTGGCCACGTTGGGATTTGGAGTCTTCTTGTTCAATGTCATCTTCAATCTGCTCAATAACCAAAATATGATGATGGCCAGTGGAAGATCCCTTGATGTTGATGACATGGACATTCCTCTAGCACTCTCGGACGTGCTCAGTAGTTCTAGAGTCTCAGTAGAGGATGTAAGTCTTATTAAAAAAACAGAAACCACTCTCTCAATATGAATCTAATCAGAACCAAGGGACAGAAAAGACCAACAACCGTCTAACTATAACGAATGGGCAATCCCAGTACAAACCACTACAAAGATTGACTTGACATTTTGAGTTTCATTTGTACTCTTGAATGAAGCAACCTTCGGGAAGACACTCCTGACACACAACCAATGACTGCGTCAGATCTCATGGCTTTACAAGCATTACAATCTTTTTTTTACATTTAACTCATTCTCGTTTTTTTAGCTTTACTTAGTACAGGCACAAAACAAAAATAGGGCTTTCACTTTATTACATAACAGACTGTTACAACCAGAAATTACCTAAGATTAGTATATGACTTGCTAAAATCGAACCTATGCTAAAAAAAATCGAAACGCTAATTGAACAGCTATACATTGACTCTTAAGCCTTCTCGTGAAGAAGAACGGTATGCGTATAATACATTGTAGAGGTAGAGACTTGTGATTAGAATTACGTTGACACGCCTATGACTTGGCAGGGGGGGCTATGGTGGACTGGACCCTTTCTCATTGTTGGCTGCATTGGCTTTTGGAGCCTTCCTCTTACAACTTCTCTTGACACTTATGAGCACCAGTGCCAGGTCCCTTGACGTTTCTGACTTAAACACTCCATTGCTGATGTCTGACTTCCACGTGCCCAACTTTGTGAACGCTGCTGATGTAAGTGACTGACTGAGCCTAAAACTGCTCAAAGAATATTAAACCAACAAAAAAACTAATACTCAAACTGACTCAATAGAAGTAACACGTACTGTTAACAAATCCGTAAATTTGATTTATTTTCCCGACTTTCTGACAACATTTTGTACGAAAACTCTGTGTTTTTACGTATGTATTTACTTGGCTATCCACTCCTATATAATGTGTAGCACTACTGGCCCACATTCATAAGTTAAGTTTGTAAAATGGATTTGAAAATGGACATTTTTAGAAAATCTTTGGAACTCCCACTGTAAGAAATAAAAGAGATGCGGATGGGGACTCGGAGGAAAATGCCTTCTCAGCCATTGTGAACAAATTGGACGGTGCTTTCAAAACCTATCAACAGATTACGGAGAAGCCCAAGTGTATAAGACTCTATCTGTGCCGTATAGCGGTTCAGGATGCGATGGGCGATGAAAACAGTTTGCTGGCTCAACTGTACATGTAATAATCACATGCTTTCACTTCTTTCTCCGCCTCCTTATTCTGACTCCTTCTATCCTAGAGTAGATAGCATTGTTGAATTATTATTATTACAGTAAATTCTAGATTCCTTTGACATTGACAAACGTGTGCGTGTCTGCATCGCACACTGCCCATAACCATAAACATAGTTCAAGAGGCAGAAGTAGTTTCAGTAACTGCATCTACTTCCTTTCTTGCATGCTCAACAATTGTGTATCTTCCTGACTCCGTCTTGATATGCCTTTGTTTTTATTTATCACAATTTTGACATAGGTTTGGACTGGGACACTTGGCCAAAGACAAGTCAGCAACAACGTTCGTCAAATCAATTCAGAAAAGAGTGATGGACGGAGAAGATGTCAATTGTGACAAGATTGTCAAAGAGTGCGTTCCCAAAGGACAACAATAATCTCAACTATAATACAATTAGAGAAGATTCACCTTTACTTCAAGGTAAAGGCCAGTGAAACTAACTGAAATGCTTAAACAGAATCGACGCGTGACTCTGTGATTTATTGAATCCACATATACGCTAGAAAACTACTACAATCTCAATTATTATTCATTTATTATTTTATATATTTCAATTATTATGAAATTAACATTCACGATTAACACACAACTAACCCAATTCTACTATATAGCTATAGGATAATGTATAACGTTAGCATACGAAAGAAATTGACTGCAGGGAACGTATGAAGGTACTTGGTACATAAGGAACCAATTGACTAAAAATAATTTAAATGGACACGAATAAGTTCTACAGATAACAAGCAAATGGGTAGATAGCAATCTCCGATTGTACTGATGCTGTGACTGTATACTTTCCGATTTTCTCATTATTTAAAAAAAACATACTAATACGCGCTTCAATGAATGACAACGACTGCCCGGAATTCCCTGAAGGAAATAACAAAAGTACTAAACATAATCAAAATTGTATTCACCCAAATATACCTACACTGACCTTGTACCGAACAAAATTTGATTTGCACAAAAATTTTACAGGAGGGGCTCTGTTGCCAAAATAGTATTATGAACTACCTACGTACCACGTATCAACTACGGTAACGATTGCTAAATTTAAATTATTATTGTAAATAGGTTTAACAAAAATCTAAAAAATTCTGTTGTAATACTTAAACTTTGGAAGGCAGGAAACAGAATTATACAGACACGAAATATACTGTTAAACACGTGCATACATATTGTACGTCGAGGTGTGCATTTCTGTAATAAGCATTAAGTACCGGTAGTGTTTACTAATTTATAAACTTAATTACTAATTACTAATATGTTATATAATTTATATTAATCTGGTGCAAACCAAGGATGGACTAGGCAACAGAGAAACATATTTTTTTGATAAGAGTTAAAAAGAACAGTTACATATATTTACAATAATGCTAACAAAAATTAATACATACAATGACATTTACTCGTATACAAAATAAAATAGTACTTACTTATTTTACTTAATATTTTACGTAATATTTTAGTATTTATACGTACTGTATTTCAAGCTACACATGTCGAAATGGAAATGTCAAAAAATAAAATATACTAATGAATTTACAAAAAAAAAATACGCTTTTGAGTCTAAAAAAACTAAAAGAGCTTCTACTCAGTTTATTCCGCTTCAATTGGTATTCGTGTTAGTAGTCTTTGGAATAATGTGTCAAACCATAAAAATATAGCATTGATGTCATCCCATCCATAATTTTTTGAAGCATTGACACTGCACCATTTTATGAATCAATGAACATCGAAATCACATTCTGGTTCCGTTTCGCTGACCATGGAAACTGTGGAGAAGACACACAAAAAAACAAAAATAACGTGTAATTCTAATCATCTCTGTACGCATATCCATTTCCATTCTTCATTCTATCCTATCGTATAGCATATTTTAATGAAACACTTTTCTGTAAGACTGTATCACAACAACAAAGACGCTGATGTGGGCTTTTTGGCCATTGTTCACACACAAAAAAACGGTCTGTATTTGTTGATACTGTGAACGTGAACCGCATTCAAGTAAACACAGATCTACATACATACTTGTATAGGCACTTACTTGTTAAGATAGTGCGACTCTGTGTACCCGTGGATGCGTAGGAATTTAACGTGGATTGTGGATGATTTTAGTAGGAAAAAAAACAAGTTATTTTTACCTTAAAGTTTGACTGATGTAGCACAATTGCACATATAGCATAGTGTTCAACTCATCTAGATCTGATGGCGATGAAGCTAAAGAACACTCGTTTCCTGTTCTCTTGTCTTGTCTTGCTTGTCTTTTAAACTAGTACAATGAAACCACCAAGTGCAACAAACAAAAAATTAAATAAACTCTGCCCACATTATATATTTACTTACCTATCATATTATATGCTCAAGGCAAAGTTTACATGTTAAAGCGGAATCAAGTCTCGACATACTCGACAAACGAATACAATTATCTTGATACTGGATTTATAAAATAAAAAGATTGAAATTAAAACTTTTGTACTATACATACCTACTAGTACTGTCAACTGTTTCCATTACTATGTTCTGACATACATATTTCATGGTTTTATTTCTTCAACCGATGCGATTCACTCTGACAATGTAGTTATTGCCCATCATTAAAATTTGAGTAGGTAGTTTCTTCCCAATCAATCTAAAGATTTTGTTTTTCTGTTAATTTAAACTATGCTACACTGTCAATTAAACACAATTAAAGTCCACTTCTAAATCCACCCTTTATAACCTATTTCCAACAGCGAAACCATGGAAATGCCTTAGAAAAGTGCTTTTTTCTAGAAATTGACTTTTCCAAAACAAGCAAAACTAGAAATAACATTTTCAAAAGGGCCAAAGCAAGAAATTGACACTATCAAGAAGACAAATCAAGAAATGAACATTTTCAACTAGATGAAAAACAATAAATTAACCCATTCAAAAGTGTAAAAACAAGAAATGGACATTTTCAAAAAGATGTAAAACAATAAATTAACCCTTTCGAAAAGGTCAGAACAATAAATTAACACTTTCAAAAAGATGTAAAGCTAGAAATAGTACCGTTTCGAAGAGGTTAAACTTTCCTAGAATTCCTACCTGTAGACGTATGTAGTTGATAGTTCGTCTTGGTAATCTTCTTATCTTCTTTAGTTCACTAGGTCAGGTTACTATTTAAATCAAGGGCGCTAAAATCGAAGATCACATTGAACCGGAACAGCTTACAATTTGGACCATAACAATGCGTATGGCCTATTCATAGTAATTCATACGGTATTTAACTTGACAATAAAGAAGGGACTGTTTTTCCTTTTGAAATAAATGACGTAGGGAGACATCAGTGTAGAATGCAAAAGTATTTGTAGGTTACAGATTTGATGACAGATGTACCTACATAATTAGAAACGGGAATTATAAACGAATGGAAAATGCACCCGTAGTAAGGCAGTAATTGGGGCGATTACGAGATCAAGCTAACTAGTAAAGCAAATAATCTGTATTTAAGAATGTGCAACGGCGAATACATACAACAATGTTCCATGACTTTGGATTTAATCTGTAGGAAACGACAGATGTGCTCTACGTTATGTACTTTGTGCTTATAATGAGTGTATTTTGTATTGTTGAATGTTGTTCACTGCTAAACCATTTGTTTCGAATACAGTCATCATAGTACTAAGACCTTCAGAGAAGTGTACCCAATTAATCCTCGGTCCTGATGAACTTGACCCATCTAATCTGAGAACAGTGTGCTGCTCCTGACGCAATACATTACATACGCATTGTGCCGTCGTTTCTAGCTTAAAAGGTGAAGCACAAAATAGAACACAAGTCGCGTACAGGAGCTGTTTATAGACTTTTGAAACTTGTCCTTGTCAACAATAATGCCACCTTGCATAGTTTTGGATCCCGTTTAATGTTTAAATTGCTTTGAAAATTAAAAAAAACATTTTTGCATGCATCGATTGCCCGGAACATAGTGTTGGAGTAACAGTGAGTTAGAATATTGTTCTAAAGGTTTCAATTCTCCACCAACAACTTAACATTACGATTCAAGGGCTCTAATTATGGTTTCAGACTCTGATTTGAAGCCAAATGATGCGATGGCATGTTTAGTAAAATTATCTAAAATAGTAGGGTGGTTGTGAAATCGTCTGGTGTGCCTACAATTCTATGAGCTTACAACCAGCATAAGGTAGTAGATGTAGGTAGTACATTCTATATATAGATAGGTGCATACAGAATGGGTTAAACTGAGAGAAGCGAAATCGAAAATTTTCGGGGCACCTTGAACTTCCCAAACTCATACAGTTTGCTAATCTCCAAAGTGTTCGAATTTGTAATCAGTTTATTTTTAAAGTTGAATCAATCTCTACGAAGTAGATAGCTAGTTGATACATAGGATGCGAGAGATACTCACTACGTCCTGTAATGTTGACAGATAGAACATCTGCCTGATGCTGCGGAATGGTTTATGACTTTTTACTACTATCTGTATTATCACCAGGCTTATTTCGATGACAGAGACATCCAAAAGAGCTTACTCCAGAACACTCGAGCAGCCAATTATGTGGAGTACATTGAGCTGCCAACTTCACTTGAATAATTGTAATCCTCGTAGCTAGATTATTAAAAACGATTATAAAAAAAGATCATTTATTCTTGATTGGGTTTCAAGGAACATGACGATAACGATCAAGTGCAGAGTAAATAATTACTCTTTCGTATTTTATAATCAGCCCTTCATGCACTGTACTGTTTGGTCGTGAGTTGAATCACCCGGAAGTCTGTGATTAGTATGTATGTATGTAGATACCGATACTTATAGATATACGCTCAAAGTCACACTGAAGCAACAGAGGAAAAGTACCGACGTGCAATAAAATGCACGGGAAGAATTTGATCATGTGTTGGAATGTACGTACAGATTAAAGTCATTGTCAGATTATAAGTAATGAGTTCACTGCCGAACATAATTTAGATGATGAATCGAGTCTTTTAGTTTGCTAATTGGCGAAAACAATGAAGAAACATGGATCTACATTATACAAATGCAGCAACAAGTGGAAATTTCATTCGTTGTTAATTGTGGACCAATTTTTAATTCCATACATATGTCAAAATGCATGTGCGCGTATGTTGTATATTTACTTTGCAGCACAAAGTTGTACCAGGTAGATACGTAAAAATTGGTATAAAATGTAAATATGTAAGTATGTATGTGTAAGAAATCTTGGCTGGCAATAACTATTATACGAACGCATTTAAGTACATAGATATATCTTGAAACTTGCTAAAGTTTGAGTACCCAGTTTAAGAATTATTGATGCATTTGGTAAATTTGATGACCACGTCAGGACCCAAAAAACAAATTATGAGTTAAATTTATGTAGCATACGACTATTAAATGAAACGATAATCCACAAGCATGAAGTATGTATGACTCCGACTATACGTTAACAAGTAGATACTACAAGCTAATTCCCCAGAAGAAATGACAGAAAACGACGTATTTTTGTAGTTTGATAGCATAAAAATGGAATTACGTTCACCTGGGTTTTCTGTGCTCTTTCTTTTAAAGTACTCACAAAATTAGTCTAATTAATGGAAATATATGGAAAAAATGGACGGATTTTTATAGTTGAGAACCAAAGCTGGTGATTGTAAAAAGAAAATGGCAAGTTTTAAGGATGTCATAAAATTCACGGATGTTTATTTTACGGTCTTAGACTTTCCTGCTTGCATAGTTTGCCTCTTTTTAGCTTTAAGTCAAAATTTCTGGCTACAAATAAAATCAAGAAATTTTGAATTCGTTTGGTCAGTTTGAAAGGACAGCGTGTGAAGGACAAATCTTAGCAGGAGCAAACAATTGCTTATTTTAAACTTCCCTTGGCTTAATTCCTGATAGTGCTGGAAACACCCTTGGCTGAAGAACTGGTCTAAGGTAATATTTTTGAATTTTCTGTAGATAAGCATGAGGGAAAATATAGTACCCGAAAAATTCCATTTTTACTTAAAATAACACAAAAATTAGACAACAGTGGAAATATTTTGATTTTTGAAATACTACCTTTAAAAACAATCTCGTCATTGCTTATACAGTGTGATTTTTCTGTTCAGTGTCAACATGTTGAATAATTTCAATCAATTCCTACTCGGAAGCACTGCATTGATACTATGCTGCTTCGTGACAGACATCCAAAGTTACGCCGCCTCCGAATTCCGGCAACCGATTCCAAGGAATGAGCTAATTATAATTGACAAAGGTCTCCGAAATAAGCGGAATGTGCCGGAGCCGATGCTGGACCCATACTCAATACTGGGATTCTTATCCTTTGCAACGTTTATTTTCTCCATTCTCTACAATCAATACAAGATGAAGCCAAGTAAGCCCAGTGGCTCAGATAATCCAGGAGGACCGCCCATGTTTTTCCAAGGTTTGGACTCTCAAAAAAATGTCGACTATGTTTTTAAAATGGCCAAAAAGATCTTACAACATGCAGCCCAGAATAGTCAAAAACTCCCTACAGCTGATGCGGACACCCTGGATGCCACGGACTACTACGACTCCGTGGAAGGGGATGGTGTGGCAGGTCAGAGTCAAGAGAAAACCAAAACCACTGCCTAAACATTTTTTACAATTTAAAATTTTTATTTATTCAGACATTTTTTTGACTTAAAAAACTTTTTAAAATTACAATAATTACCTACCTACATATTATTACAAATTATCACGATTACTATTGTATTGAATGACCAGTGATTTAGTCACATCATTTTGTTGTAACATTCTCCCTACAGTTTTTAGCCTACATTTTTAAAGATGGGAAGTAAAATTTGTAATTTGTTCATGTAAAATTGGTTATTAATAAAATTTTCTAAAAAAAAAAACAAAAATCGTTCAAACCAAATCCATCTTTTACATTCATGACTCATTCATGAGTTCACACAATAAAATCTGCAAAAATCCCATACGTTTTCAGCTATCATTATGCCGTTTATGTTCCCGTATACTTTATTAGTGACTCATTGGTTCCACTATACAGTTTGTATAGTGTAGACTAGGAATTGTGAGCTCACTGTGTGAAATTACAGATCTATGTAAAAAAAACTGATGCCCAATTATAATTTGCTGTACATATGAACCACACTACTCCAAAAGCAAACAGTCAGATTTTTCGCATATGTAGAATGGCTGGTATTAATACCTCAGAGAAGATTATGCACGCTTGCATTCTATAGCTAAAAATCTATGCGAAATAAACTTTATTATCCATACAGTATGTACCGGCCTTGCAGATTACACTTTATTATCTAATTTGATTGCGATTACGTCAGAGACTGTCATAAATTTTTACAATAGAGTCTGTTACCGAGGTTTCTACTTTCAACCAAGACTCCGTGGCGCAACGGTAGCGCGTCTGACTCCAGATCAGAAGGCTGCGTGTTCGAATCACGTCGGGGTCATTCTATTTTTTGATCTTTGTCATCACATCCTTTTCAAAATTGAATCAAGGATCATATTTTGACTTCCATTATTGCATCTAAATAACAGTTTATGTATTTTACATACATAATTTATTTTTAATTTGAAACTGTCAGTCAAAATCAAGGCATTGCCGCCCTATCAGCCTATTTGTTGCCTTTTGTAGCTTATACCAACCTGCAAACGATCAAATCTATTCTATACACCGTTCCCAGTCTGTTGAGCTGAGAGCTTTACTAAAAACTAAGCTGGAAATTCGTCCAATATTTAGTGTAGCTTATGGCCATCATTGGGGGCACTTACATAGATAATACAGTCACCAGTACTGGTATACTTACAGCAAAAAAGGCAAAAATGCTTAAACGCACCGTTGTTGAAATGCGTTTGCACAAACTAACACAATTGCTAAGAAATAGAATAATTATTTGGCCTAAATTACAGTAGACAAAGAAATGACGGAAGCATAAAATATAATGAAAGGAGACGCTTTAGATAGAAAAAAAACGTTTACACCGATTGCTGATTGTGAACTTACTTAATTTACCCACGTAGTTAGTTCATCAAAACCGTTCAAAGGATCAAAGAGCGATACGATGTGAAAAGATGATTCTATGCTTTGCAGACTACTTAGGTACAGGTTTGTAAATGCCATGAAAGATGACTTGAACTTGGGAATGTGAACGTTATATAGATACATATAGGTACTTGGACTTTGGGACAGGCTGCAAAAGCCGAGCATGTCAAGGGAGGGACATTGATGCTTTGAGGGATTAAAAATTAATTAGAACAGAAAATCCAGATGATGCGTCCGCGTCAGCCTATCATAATGTGACAATTTGAGTAAAAATCTGCACACATTTAGCCAAGACTGACTTCTGTATATGTATAATGCATATGTCACACCAGTTGTGCGCTTCGCTAAGTCTCTACCGTATGTATCTTTGGTACCGTACTTACTATCACTCTGGGAAGTTTATGTCACCGGCTAATTCCAAAGTGTTAATTTCCATGTTCAAGATGCCATGACCAAATGACATAAAATGAAGAGCCCCGCGACAGGAGACTCTGAAGGAAATCTGTTGTGTCCCGTCCATCTGTCATCGTCATGCAAAGATCAGGTAAGTACAGTTGTACAAAGGATACAGAATTTGGTAAAATACGGACTCAACTCGATGCTCCCAACAATATGAGGTAGGTAGATAGTCAGAGAGCCGTGAATAAGCTTTTGTTTGTTCGAGTTGTTCGGATAAAAATAATACGACTGCCTAGAAGTATGTAGGTGCAAAGGACAGGCTGCACAAAAGACTTGACAACAATAAAATCATGTAAGTGCGTAAAATAGCAGACCCTTTTTAATTTGTCTGTGAGTTATTTCTCTTGATGTAATTTGTCTTCAACCATATATACACTACTACACCAGGTTACACATTAAGAGGTATAAATTACAGGAGTTTTAGTAGTTCTTTCAATCTTATAGTTGTAAAAAAATCTGCACCTAAGCAAATGTTCTCCTCTCAAATGGCTCCCTATAATAGCTACGGATATACCGAGGAGGTACTGGCGTATCCGTGGGGATGAGCATTACATTTTTTATTATTTCCAAGAATGGTAGACGGATGTAGTGGTAGATATGTAGGTATGTTTGTATATAGGCTGTACAAACTTGGGAAAGAAGAATTAACCGCCTGCTTGCGTCTCTTCCCGAATCAAAGAACTTCCTCCTTTGTTCCCTCAGAACCGGGGCAGGCAGGGGTCTGTACAGTTTTTGGCTACATTTGTAGAAATAACTTTATGTGTGAGGTCGTCTGATGGTTTAAAATGGAAAAACCGTTCTCTCAGATGTTTATCAATCAAAACAATCTTATGCTTAGGTGCACTTCGGACTGTTCCGTCTTCCCAGTCGCATCAACATTTTCAACAAGATTCTCATTTTTCACTTGTTTCTTGTGACGTTTCCACTAACACACACTCGACTTTTCTTGAAAAAAACAAAATTACCATGAAGAAACCGAATCCGAATTTACTTTTTATAAACTTTTTCCTAATCTTAGCGTTAGTGTCGACATTCTCATCCTACGCTGATACATCCGAGACAATGTCTCAATCTATCTCCAGTAAAATTAGCCAAGTTATACAAAAATTCAATTCCATTAAAAAAGCTGGTGCTGGTAAGTCACAACTATCACATTTTTTAACAACGTGGCTTCGATAACTCTGTTTTGTTCTTCTTGAAAGTCAAATACTCAAATTTGAAAAACTGTGTATGGATTTAGAAAATGCAGCAGCTTCCTCAAGTGCTGCTGAAGCTAGAGAACCGAGTTCTGGCTACGGTCATGGACACGGAGGGGGCGGTGGTGGTGGCTACGGCGGTTACGGCGGTGGTGGTGGTGGTCATGGCCATGGAGGAGGGGGCTACGGAGGAGGAGGCGGTGGCGGTTACGGAAAAGGATATGGCGGTGGTAGCGGGCACGGTGCCATTACACTTGACCCCGTTTCCATTATTAGTCTTCTAGCCTTGGGTAAAAATCTACCGTTTACACTTAATCGATTGAGACATACACTGAAATTAAAAATAAAATAATCTTGTGGCTACAGGGGCATTTTTGATCAACAATATCCTTCAACTACTGAGAGCTAACCAAATGACGATGATGACTGGAAGGTCACTGGATGTATCTGACTTAAACGTTCCGTTCGAGCTCAGTGACATTGCTGGACAAACAAGGTAACGGAAACCTGGGAATTTTAAAAATTAGGAAGCTATATATGCAAAATACCTACACAAATAAAAATTAGAGATTTAAAACCTTTTGTAATTTTTTCCAGGGAGTTACGAGAAGACGCAGATGAACCAAGTTTTTCCCAATTTTTTAAGAATGTCGGTTCCCTGTACTACTTAACTCCTAAAAAGCGGAATATTTGTATTAAACGGGTAGTGTGCACGTATGTCAGTGCTCAAAGACGAGAGGATCCAGTTCAGGGTTCTTTCAAAACTAAGATGTTCGACATCATGCTGTAAGTTAATTTCAAATTTCATTCCAAATGATACACAATGTCTGCATACTCCGTTATGGAACGTACAACTAACCATGCTCATTATTTAAAATTTAGAACCACAATCACAACTCTTGTTGCGCCTGAAATCAACGAGGAAGGAGATAACGGGAAACAGTGTCTAAAATTTAACAAGCTTTGCAGTGACTCGCTTCTACGCGATGCAAAGAACACAGCAGAAAGTAAAGTATACGGCCACGTGTCATCAATCGTATCCAAGTTTGCTCTTTCAAGTTTAATGTCAGGATAGGTTAGGTTGTTACTTACAACTTGTATTAGCTCCTGAAATACAGACCACGTCACCCCTGGAAATATTTTCGTCTTTTACAATAGCTTTGAAAGTGCCTAAATTAAATAATATCTACACTACGTTTTCTCTAATAATAATAACACGGTAACCCGAAGGCAGGCAATATAATTACACATTTCTTCAAGCATGCAAGAATTTAATGATTATACTGGTACACTAACATTTTTAAAATAATGATCAAAGCTTTTATAAAATCTAACATTTCATTTTTGGTTTAGTGAGTGTATTTTGTAAATATAAAACTGGTGTCACAAAAACTCACGGGGATGGTGGTAAATTAAACAATGCTCTAACGGACTTCGCGTATTCATCGACAGTATCAGCGGTTTCTCCTGTAAAACAAAAAAAAAGGAAGTTGAATTTATCAGATGGTCTAATAAAAATTTGCATTATTTATTCAATACATGTGAGTACTTCCATTTAAATTATTTAAAGCGGATAACTTTGGAAAATTCATGTTTTAATGATGCCCTTATTTCGGAACTGCACGCACCATCATTGTGAATATTAATAACGGCTTCGCTATACTTCTTGACGAGTTCCACAGCACCCACAACATCTGGCTCCAGCGAGTCTTTTTCAACCTTACTTAAGTAGTCCGGTTTTTTTGCGTTACTTTCATACATAGCTGTTAAAATTTTTGAAACTTCTCGTTGAGAAATGCTTTTATCCCATACATACTTCTCCATATCCTCTTCTATTTTCTCATCTTCCCAAGGTTCAACATTCTAAAAAAAAAGAAAAATCATGTTAAGTATACGCAATCGCAAGAATCGATTTGGTTACAATTTACAATACACAGAAAATATTAATTTTGTAAAAAAGTGTGCTCTCACAAAGGATTCGTGGTACAAAGCAGTGACTAAATACATGGCATAGTCGAAATTTTGACTTCGTAGAGGGCAACAATCGGAAACAATCGTTACCATGCCCGTACGTTCATTATATCTATCCCCAACGAGACGTAAAAATTTGTCCTGTGCATGTTCGTCCAAATTTAGGGTCGACAGCTTAAACTATAACCAAACAAGAATTGAAGAAGAGATAATTAAACATGGCCACCTGATATAACCTATATAATATATGCCTAGACATACTACAAGTTATGTCAATCACTGAATCAAAGCATATTAATTAAAATAATTTTCTAATCGTAACTGAAAGTAATTACCCTCAACGTAATAATTCGACCACGATGATCTCTGATGGTTGGACTGGAATGACAATAGTCACTCGCAACAACTTCCAAGGGAAACTCATTGTCGATCGTTTCCTCAGTATCTAGACCTTCTGGCCAAGGTGTACAAAACTCTGCAAGCCATTACGATTTATACATTAAACATTTATTAGCATGATCTTACAAACATTTCTCGTACAAGTCGTGTTGTATTAGGTGCTTAAGCAACAATCGTCGCAAGACCCATTCCAGTTAACATTTTTTAGGAACCGTTCGCATAGCAGGAGCCTACCTACTACAGGTTCGTTCATTTGTTAAATAAAATTTAAAATCACATTAATAAAATCTTACGTTTCAAAGCTTCACAATGACGCTGAATCGCGGGCGGTGTCAAATGTAAAAAATTAGGAATCTTCATCAATTCAAGATTTGCGAATTTCCCAGGAACAGCTTTATGAGATGGTACATAGCCTTGATGGAGCGGAAGAGGAACACTAGCGGGGTGAAAAGTTTTTGCTGTGGGCCACACATTCGGCCAATCTTGAGTAGGAGACATTTTCTTGTATCTACGGATGATCAGAAAATTTTAATATTTATAAATACAAATCGTTTTATTATTATGGAAACAATTCCTCGCAAATTACAACTTGTATGGGCATAACTTACCTTGGTGGTGGTACTGGCGTTCTTTCTCTCTTTTTTCTCATTTGACGAGTGTCCTTTTTCAATATATCTAAAGTACGAAACTCGTCCGGATCATCTGTTTTGGCTTTCTGCTGTACATCTAAAGTTGAATAGAATAGCTTCGTGGGGCCGGATATCCTCGCAAAATCATGCACTCCAAAATTAGAAAGTCTCGTTAATGCTCGCATTTTTAGATTTTACAAAACTAGAAGGCAGGACAGAACTTAGAAGACTTAGAACTAGAACAACCACGACAACCAGTTGGATTATAAATTGCAGAAAACTTGGAAGTAATAGCACCGGCAACCAAGAAAGATATCCAGCAACCCGTCCACTAAAACCGAAAGACCTAATTTCCTTTCGAAAGGAAGATTCACATTCAAAATAGGTAAATTAATAATTTTGATTCTAAAAGTTAAACGGTTTCAGTTCAGTCCCTTGAAGCTCACATGTAGATTTGCATGGAACTATTCGCAATCGCAAATTCTCAATTCGCAAAGTCCGAAATAAACTGCAATTACACGCACCCAAGTGAAGTTAACCCACCCGGGGAATGGATTTTAAATTTACTGCAAAACTATGGATTTCAACCACGTGCACAGAAACTACAAAAGTGTAGGCAATGAAAGGCCTTTCACCATAGAGTTCAAGTGAATAGAGATCCCCACGAAATTGCACACTTTGCCAATTTCAAAACGCAGGGTTTGCATTTAAATTAATTTTTGATAGAGCTCAATCATCAGCTGTAGCTGTACAAGTCGAATATACGTACCTGATAATTATAACTAATCTAATTAATTAAAGTAAATATTTGGAACAGGGCAGGATGGAATAGACGCACTATCTGAAGCCCCTCCGAGTCCAGAATTTAGAGGTATCCGACTGGAAATACCAAAGACCACTTTATTAAAAAGAAGAATCATTTCTAAAATAGTAAGTATCTTAACATCTAAAATCTAAGATAATATTATATGAGTTGTATTAAAAACTTGTAATTAATTGTAATTATATTGTAAATACCTATAATTATTATTATTGTAATTTTACCTACTAATATGTAAGCATGCAGTTCAGTATGTACAAAAAATACAGTTTTTGTTGTTCAATTATATTTTTTTAAATACGGCATTATGGCTCTATATCTAGGTATCTAAAATCTAATTCGGGGTTACTGTCAGGATGAAGTACAAAGTATGAAGTATAATTTTTATTATACTTCATACCGGATCTCCCTTCGCTACATTTTTAAGTGATAGTGTCAACATTAAAAAGGAATCGATCATTCACATGGACCACAGGTGATAGTATGTACCTTTGACCTTTAATTTTGCTAATATTTAAATTTAAGCTAAAATTATTAATTGTACGTCTATGTTACATGTATAGCTCTGCTCTGTACCTCGTTCATTTTATGTCGGTACACACGTATTTAAAATCAGGACGGCAATAGCAAACGGGTCTGGAATATATATTTAATAATTTAGTAATGAACGAAATGAAATACAGAGCTATTTGAAAATAATTAAAGGGTCATGGGACGCATGGAACAGGGATGAAGCCACCTTTTCTCCCTGGGTGTAACAGCGTAAATAATAATATTAATCATCATATTATTGTGGCTCTGGTATTAAGGGCTATCCAGCATTCCTGTTTAATCCTATTTATGTAGATTGACGGTACGGCTTGATTCGTTGAATTTCTGCTGTACATTACATAATAACTCCTAAACATCCCGGAAAAAATAAGAAATACGTACTTATCTGTCATATCAGGAAGTAAGGAAAAATGTAGTACATAAACCGTCAGTAGCTTCATAAAATGGTTTTATAGATGTGTAATGCAATAGAGTCCATCGATGCCGATGCCGTAGAAACCCGAGGATTTAGAAACGATGTTCTTTTTATAAAGAGGTCTGAATCTTTGCGTGCAAAAAGATTGTTTTTATCCACAAAAAAAAACGTGCCCAACCAAATGGCTTCCTAAATTAAAACAAGTCTAAAGAGTCTGACAAGTAGTAAGAGAATATATTGATGTTTGCTTGAAATTCGGGGAAATATTGACAAAAGCCAGGAAATATCAGCCCTTCTGAATGAGCAGTGTAGATCTACAATCATTTTTCTAGGATCTAAATCTATAGGAATTCCCCAGGCCTCCTAAAGATAGGTAACAATAATTTATTAACGCAGTAGGTTTTTGAGTATTCACTTTGTCTTTTACAGGAAGGGTGCAGATGAATTACTGGAGTCAAACAAGCGGAATATGTTTGGATTTTGAATACTTTAAGCTGAATTGGAAATCCGAGTTAGTCAAAACCGATGCAAACGATCTGTTTAGCCGAATCCAAATTTTGTTCAGATGATATTCGAGTTTGAAATCAGCCTAGGTACATAAGCATTAAAGGTATGTACTTACTTTATAGTTAGTCAAATATTTCCTTATTTAAAATTAAGTGAAAGTCGAACAAGCCCCTGTAGCCCAATTGTTTTGACAATTTTCGTCGTTTATTACTAGTGTTCCCCAAACCATTTTTAAACTTTGTACTTGAATATGGACACATAATTATGCTTTGTTAAATGAATTTTTTCATACAGACCTTGTACAAGATGAATACCTTTAGTGATGCGGACATTCAGTCTGCGCTGAGATTGAACCCAAACCCAGTAAATTATCGGATAGGAGACGTCGCTGTGAAGTCTAGTCGGGTGGCTATTCAAGTTTCATCGAGTATTGTATTTATTATTGTTTACTACCACATGAACTATCGAAATGTACACCCTGGTCCGGTGTTAGCAACTACGCTTATTACCAGTGTTTGTGGATATGTGATTTACCATCTATCATTAGCGGAAAATATATTTCAGCAATTAATTAGGCTGATTATTAATGCACCCAAAGAGCATGTAAGGGTGGCTGTCGTCTACTTAGTATTTTCCTATTTACTTGCTCCAACTTTAAGAACCCTGACTGACACGATCAGTACTGACACAATCCATGTAACCGCCGTCTTCATGTTGTGCCTACATTTAGTGACTAGTGATTATGGGATGAATGGATTCATGGTTTCCAAACCGATCTCCGTGAACGCAGCCATGATTGGTTCGATTTTTCTTGCGTCGCGACTGGACACCGACTGGCATTCCATTGCCCTTCTGACCTTTGCCATTCAGTCTTTTATATTGTTTCCGATTTTTTCTCCTCTAATACGAGAATCACCCGTTGCTCTGTCTGTAATTATTTTATTGTCTGCCTTTGTTTCTATTACTGTGTCATCAAACTTGTTCCTTGCCTATACTATTCTTATGTTTATCGTAATTATCCTTTGCCCTTTGATATTTGTAGTTTCTAGTGGATTAAAGCGGAATATTTACGGACCATGGGATGAAGCAATTCCCGAAATTAAATACAAACGAGAATAATAAATTATATTTGCTCAAAGTCGTAGTTGTGAAGAGCTTTTGATTCTGTATAGTAGTATACTACGTATTTATTAGGAAAGACATAATACGTTTTACTAATTAAACCGTCGCTGTTTGTTATTGCCATGAATAAATTCATTGATTTAAATAACCCTAGTACTGTACACGGAGTAACTTAATCAATTCCACTTACCAAAAATACATTAGCATGGTGATACGGCATTTAAAGTTATTATTTTAATTTATTTTGACTTGCTTTATATATGTACCTATATGTTCTACATACATAGGTAATTTTATAAGGAAATCTAAAAATTTACCTCATATGCCTAGGTGTCTACACATTAAAAAATATTACCACTAAAGTCAATTATACTTGTTGTGTTAATGGATACTAATTTGTAAACTGCGTATTTCAACTTTTTACAAGGCATCTTTTATCGATGCCGGTTCGATTTTTCCTGCTAATAAAAATAATCCGAAATTAGAGCCTCTTTTTGCGGCACGGTCGGTAGTAAAATAATTCTTTCCCGATGACGCCACAGTCGGCTAATATTATGCCACATCATTAAACTACAATTTCATTAAGTATCCAAAATATTGTAGTTGCAAAACAATAAAATGTAAAATTTTCTACATACAAATCATAAGTTTAACGTCTTTTTATGCATATAGGTTTTATCATTATTTTCGATATATTCGCATAACTTCATGCTTTCATGCTAACCAAATAGTATTATTATATATATAGGTATAAAATATTATTTATTTGTAAAATATTTGACTTAGAGTGCCCCAAGATGTTTGAATGTTTGTAACGAAGCATCAAAAAAGCTATGTAGGTACTCAAGTATTATAAATAGAAATTATATTACAGATATTGTTCAGGTGAGTGTATTATCATCCCTGCTTTGCTTGGTCACCCACCAAAATACATACTCTGACTTCTTGAGAGCTCTTGAATACAGAAAAGGCCATGATTCGATCTGAATCTGAAAGTCACACACTATTGTCAAATACTACATCTACAGAAACTTAAGATTACCTCTTACAGCAATTGCTAAATACAGCTAACTACGCCGGCTGCATAATTCAACACCATACTGTTAGTTTGGATCATAACCATAACCAAGTGTCGGGAACGACGGCAGTCCTGCGAATTAACGACTGGCCCATAACAATGAATACATACGATCAATGATAATAATGATACAGAAAAGGATTGCGAAGGAGTTTTTATATAAGGCACATTGTCCGTCAGAGAAATAAATATTAGTTGATAAATATTTACATATTACTATTACTCAGTCAACTCTGGGGACCAATCTGTTGACTTTGGCTCTGTCTGCTATACTCAGATAATAGATACTGCTATCCATCCGCATAAATACGTACCTACGCGCAAACACTGCACACAGTCTCTCTCTTTCATTTTTATCATCATTAAACACACAGGCTGTATGGATGGTCATTGAGACAACACAAAATAAATGATATCAGTTGGACGAGAATTGCTAAAGTTTGCAAGAGATACTATATAAGTCTTCTTTGGGGGAACTTGGACATTTGTAGGCACTTGTACCCTACCTACATTATGCTGCTACATATGGCTTCTTGAAGATGCAAAATGAAGCGTATCCACAATGGCTTAATTGCAAAAATAGTGACGCGAAGGCAAAATGTTAAGATGCAAAATGACACGTATCCATAAAAACAGGAAAAGATCCATAATATTTCCCCATTTTTATAACTCATAGAAAGTGTTCACGTGCTCATTTTGAAATCAAAATTTTGAAAAATGTATTTTCAAATCCAAGTTATGCATCTTTTATAAAGCATAAACCCAGTTTTTGCTTGTTTTAAAAAAGTGTTAATCCAATTTTCCCATGTTTTGAAAAAGAATAAATCCAATTTTCCCATTTTTTGAAAAAGCATAAATCCAGTATATTCCCATGTTTTGAAAAAGCAAAAATCCAGTTTTTGCACGTTTTGAAAAAGAATTAGTCCAGTTTTCCCATGTTTTTAAAAAGCAAAAATCCAGTTTTTGCACGTTTTGAAAAAGAATTAGTCCAGTTTTCCCATGTTTTGAAAAAGCACAAATCCAGTTTTCCCATGTTTTGAAAAAGCACAAATCCAGTTTTCCCATGTTTTGAAAAAGAATTAATCCAATTTTCCCATGTTTTTAAAAAGCAAAAACCAGTTTTCCAACGTTTTGAAAAAGCATAAATCCAGTCTCGCCTCTTTTGAAAAAGCACAAATCCAGTTTTTACCTATTTGGAAAAATCATAAATCCAGTTTTTGCCTATTTGGAAAAACTACAAATCCAGTTTTTACCTAGGTATTTGGAAAAAGCATAAATCCAGTTTTTACGTATTTGGAAAAAGCATAAATCCAGTTTTTACCTATTTGGAAAAAGCATTAATCCAGTTTTTGCCTATTTGGAAAAACCACAAATCCACTTATTGCCTATTTGGGAAAAAAAACCATCAATCCAGTTGTTGCCTATTTGAGAAAAAGCCATATGTAAGTCCAGTCGTTGCCTATTTTGAAAAGCCTAAATCCAGTTTTTTCCAATTTTTAAAATGTGTAAAAATTAGTTTTTGTACAGTACAGTACCAGTACGGTGAAAAGGAGCTAAATTAGGAAATATGTTTTAAAACAATGGAATAATTGTGTGCCCTTGTTAGGGTTTTACAGACATGAGTCATTTTGCATCTAAAGCGGCCATATACCACACAAATTAATTGACATAGAATTTGAAACATTAAAAATCTAAGGACATTGGGATCTACATAGTATAGGACAGACTATATCTATATCTACTATCTATAGGCACAAGACACATGAAATGTTAGTTGCAAATTTCCATTTAGAAATGACCGTGAAGCTCAAGATACTAAAGGCACTCAAGACTGAAAAGTACTAATTAATCGTTATCACCATTTAATGAAATGTTGATGAGATGATGTGATTATACGATAGTGATAGTAATTCTTTCCCCTGCACTGCACTGCACTGGTGGCGGGACGGATGGCCAACCTGGCCTGACTGACGACGGTGGACGGACGGGACGGATGGACGGACGGACGGACAGACGGACGGACGGTGACGGGAGAGTCCTTTTATCGCTCTTCACTCTTTTTTTTTTCTACTTTAACTTGAGAAGAGTGAGTCATAGAAATCATCGATGTATTTACCAGCCAATGAGAATGGAAGGAAATGACGAAGGCTCGTGACGTCCCTCTTTCCGTGGGTCGTCAAGAGAGGCGAAAAAAAATATGTACTGCAAAATAGTGGCAATAGGCAGGGAAAGATAGAGAGAGAGTTTTTAACTTGGCTCTCTCACATTATAAGCATTTCGAATATGCCAAATTTAGAAACGAACAACACACAAATTTTTTCCATGTTAACCATGTGGCCTGTAATAATAGTAGAAGGCACGTTAAGGCTAGCACTAGTCTGTACGCTACACTTATAACTTTTCAAAAACAAAAAAAAATATAAATGTAATTAGTAATTACTTACCTACCTTACCTACTATCAATTTTATTATAATTATATACTATAGAGTTTCTTCTACAATCTACAATTCTACCTGGTCCATCATAATCATAATAATTATTATTATTGTTTCGTTACTATTATAATATATTACCAAATTACCAAATACCAATACCAATAATAAGACCAAAAATATTACTTACATTTTTTGGTTTATTTTTGTTTTGATTTTGATTTATCGCCTACACTCTACAATCTACTATACTACACTTGCAACTTGCATCCCCATCAATATCAATATCAACCATCTACCATTAGCAGTACAGTTATACAGTATATTATTATATTATATTAATTGTTCGTGTTTCGTAATCGTAAATGGTAATCGTAATCTTCATATCGTCAGTGGAATGGTAGAAGCTACAGCGAGCGTGATCGTTCGTAATTTGTAAACCGTAGCAGTATAACAGTAGACCGTAATCGTCAATTGTGTCATTGTGTGTGTGTGTGTCATGCGTGAGTAAATATTGTTTTATTTCTTGTGTATTGAACAATTTTTGAACCCCTACTGACTGGTTTTGCTTGTTGTATGTTGTATGTAATTATATGTTTGTGAATTTGTCTTGTTTTTTTTTAATTTAAGGGTTTTTGAAAATTTTTGAGTCCTCCTTTCAACTTTTGAGGATCTGAAACTGAATTTGGAATTAATGGGCTGTTTGGAATTGGAATTTCAGCTTTGTTATTGTCGGAGGTTCTGAGTTCGGAGGCCCTCAAGTCAAGTCAGCTCAGTTGTTGTCAGTAATTTGGCTTCACAATAATCACACTTGAGCCAGAGCCATGTATCAGTGATGATGAGCATATCAGTCTAATTATAAATCTTCAACTCTCTTCTCCTTGCTTACTGATCGACGACGATCGACTCTTGTTGTGTGTCTTCGATTTGAATCGTTCAAGTATTAAATGATAAAAATTGCAACATCACTCACTCACAGCCAGCTGGACTCAAAATTGTCAGGCAGGAGGCAGTTGAGTAAATACTGAAGTCACCAGTTCAAAAATAAGTCATCATAGTAGTATAGTTGATAGTGTTCACTGTGACACTTATTAAAAAAAACGGGAATCATTTGACGAAGTCGATCTCAACATCAAATACAAGTACTAGAACTACTACTACTTACAAATTCATACTGAATTCAAATTGGGAGATTGACTATTGACATGGATCAGGCTGTGTGTGAACACGTTTAACATTTGATTCTGAAATTATCAATGATCAAAGAGTGGCGGAGATATTAACCTGGGGGGCACGTTCAGCGTTTATAAAGAAGAAGGACGGTGGTTTCAGGAACAAACGGGGGGGAAATTAGCTAAGGAAATAAAAAGCGTTAAAGTTTCTACTTTCGTCGTTAAAATCGGGAAGGAAAATAATTACGAGGGACGAAGATCAAGCTCATTTTTTCTTCCTGTTCGAACCTAATCATCACCATGTGGCTGTCTTATTATTACGGGTCAATCCATTCATCACCCCTCTATACGTCGGTTGACGGTACAGCTCGTTCGTTGAATTTCTTAAGCTAATTAATAAGGATAATATGTATACATGTTATAATATGATCTTTCATTCATTGCACGTTATCACTTGTAGTTGGAGCTGTTGAATTTAGTAAACTTATTTTGCTGGGCATTGAGTGTGTGTCTGTCTCCTCAAATGGGACTGCAAAACACTAAATCACATACAACCTACACTCGCATATCGCATTCATATATGTGTGACCTTATTATCACAGTTAATCATCTCGTCAACTTGTGATATGTTGCATGTGACAGATCGTGTGTAACTTCTACAAATACTACAATGAATCACTATTTTTATCTGCTTGGAGTTTATGATATAATTTCGTGGAGATAATGCTGCACAGCAGCCCTCGCACAATCCGTAATCCCTATCAGTATTAGATAGTAAGCAAATTTTATGAAGATGTGCTGCATGCATTCGCTACTGCTACAACAGTGGAGTTATTTTCAATGTTGTAAAAAGTAATTAGTTTTAGGTATTTTAGAATCATTTTATTGTAGTCTATATCCACTATAAAATCAATCTAGTCGTACACGGGTGTTTTATTAGTTGGTTATTTAGATTATTTATTTTACTTCAAGGTGTTTGTGCGAATGGTACAGATAATAGTAGTTTGTGCAAAAGAATCTTGTTCTTATTTACACAGTTATTCTTTCCATTACCCTTGACTTCAAAGCTGAGCAATTCCATTCACTTCAGCTACGAAAAATACGTTATGACCAATAAAGTTGTGTCATATATTTAACTAGATTACCTAGATTATTCGGATTTCGGATCCTTCGGCCGATCCGATTCCGTGACAGTGAACATTTAAGAGCTGTCTCAGTCTGATTGTAACCTAGATGCTAGAAAACATTAACTGGTCAATGGCTTCGGTTGGATTTTGGGCGAAAGTTATTTTCAAGTCTCAACGATTTTCCCGTTATCAGCCAATACTTACGTGTAATGAATTGTCCGATATTTTTTTCTTCAGCTGTCGTCTTTTGTCGAATCTAGGTCTACAGCGTAAATTAATTTGTGTCTTCATTCTGTGTGTAGTTGGTTGAGAAGGATTGTGCCGTACAAGTGAACATGTGCCAAACAATTTCTAAAGTGTAGGACGTCTAAATATTTTGGGGAGATATTATTCTTTGCTCTGCGGCATGGATGGGTAGGAGAGCAACTAGAATGTTTGTGTCGTAGAATGAAAATCTTTTCAAAAAGTACAAACTCGGCCTCAACCCTAACTAATGCAACCAACAGTCACTGGTGCCCACATATCATTCCAAAAAAACAGGAAGGTAGACTGACTATAAGAGTTCATTTAATGCTATTGCAGTTCAGTCAGACGTTGGTTTACAAAATAGATCTGAAAATAGATTTGCCACATTTTTTCTCAATTACGTGTACTTGCACGTGAGCATTCATTGCTACTGTATTTATTACAAATTTTGACTCCTACTTACCCATGGTAGTTAAATGAGGAATATTTTAAAAATTAGAAATTGTTTTTACCATC
This sequence comes from Dicyrtoma fusca, assembly GCA_034695205.1. Taxonomy (NCBI): domain Eukaryota; kingdom Metazoa; phylum Arthropoda; class Collembola; order Symphypleona; family Dicyrtomidae; genus Dicyrtoma; species Dicyrtoma fusca. Next base: position 10,858 of record JAQFZC010000379.1, on the reverse strand, counting down.
ATTATGTATCTATCTCTATTGTTCCTAAACATTTGCGGCGGGTAGGCTGTGTTGATTCTCGTCGAGCTATTTGCACTCTGCATATCTAAATGGCTCTAATTTCATCCTATACAATTCTTAGCATATTATTATACATGTTTTAATTTACTGAAAACATCAATCGTGAACTTTGAAGATGCACTAATATCTTTCTCTAAGCAAATAAATAACTTGGAGCATTTACATTTGAAATTGACTTCTTTAGTAAGGTAGGACACGGATTTATTATAATTAACTTGTTATAGGTTGTTATCTGCAGAATTTTAAAGACACTCCTACGCATATGAAGCTACACTTACTTGAGTGTATACAATTCCTACTTTCTGTATTTGGTAGCTGCGTGTTCAGTTCAACTTCGTCAATTGTCGTTGATATCAGTCCCTCTCGTGCTCGTCGTTTAGTTTTATTTGTTTGTTTGCACTGTACTGCTGGATTCTTCAAAGGATTTGCCGAGCAACTCGGCTAATTGCTGAAGAAAAGACCGCTTGCTCAGGCAAATTAAACGCTGAATTTGAGAAAGATCTCAGGTGTCTAAAACAACTATTACAACGACGCAAAGCCCATTTTCAGCGTGCCCCGAGTAATCCCATCCAAAGTTTGGCCGTCATTTGTATACACCAGCACAAGTGTAGAACTTTACCGGACAGCATTTTAAGTTGACAGAATTATTTTGAACACGTGCATTACTAGTTTGCATAGGCATTCTATTTGTTTCCAATAATTAGGTGCGCTATTCGTGGAACGTTCGCCAAGTTGTTGTAGATGTTATTAGATCTATTATGTGTAGATAGTAGTTTAGATTTTGAGGCTGTTTTGCATTTTTTATAAATTAGACTGCACTTGAAATGTCAGAGTGACTCATGATAGTAATGTCATGAAAGGCTTTGCAGTGGATACACTGTTGTAATAATTTGCCATGTATGTATAGGGATTTAAATACGTGACACCAATACTAATTTTGTTTTGAATTTCCAGGGACGATGAAACAGTAACAGACAATATATTTTGAAAAAAGGAAATGAAATGAAAATCGACGATGATTCGATTTACTGACAGTAAGAAGCTCGCCGAAGAAGTTTCAAGTGGCTTATTTCTTTCGTGCTTTTGGAAGAAATTTAAATTTCTTATTGATTGAACCTTTCGTGGCTTCTGAAATACTTCCGTACCCTTTATTCTTCAGTACTGGAGACATCGAGCATAAGGAAATAGCTGTATCTAGCTGTGATCAGATGATGACGAAGTGGATCTAGTTTTAGACGTTAAAATGAAATAAAAGCACAAGGCTGTAAGGATTAAATAAAGTCGTCTCTTCTTTCCAATTTGCTGCAATCTTTTTGTGTGGGAATGGCTTTGAGAGTTTCACAAATTCGCGAAGTTCAACCTCTTCAGTTGAAAAGTATTTTAAATGAACATTCAAGAAAGGTATGTATTGTAATTTACCAGTTTCCATTGTTTACTCCTTCTGTATATTGAAACGATCTTATGTTATTGTAGATCTTTTCTAAGAGTTCTGTGTTTTGTCATTTAGGTAAGACTAATTGATTGTCGATCCTTTTTGGAATTTAACGACAACCATATCGTTGAAGCTGTGAATATATGTTGTTCCAAGTTAATTAAGCGCCGTTTGCAGCAGGACAAAGTAAGTGGGCTTATGTTATGAGTAATACAAGAGTTGAAGTTTGTATCCTTACATGATGACTTAAACAATGCTATAATACCACCACCATGATATATTAATTTTACTTTCTTCATAAAGTCTGAATCACATTATGATAGGTACCTACCTATATTTCTAGCCAAAAACATTCCAACTAACGTTGTTTGTCGCTGGCAGATTTGGTGTTACATATTATGTTACGTTATGACCCACGAGTCCCGAGTATCAATTTTATTTTAATTAGCGTAATTCATTCATTTCATTGGGTACGCACTTGCGTGTGAGGCATGATTCATTTATGTGGATAGTTTAAGTGTTTATTACAGTTTGTTAAATCCTTTATCTTTCAGATTTCTTTAAAAGATTTGCTTGTTCATTGTCGGATCGAAATTGATGAAACGTCAGATGTTATTGTCTACGATCAAAGAACTGCTACTGTGGAGGATGTTGCTCCTGATAGTTTCATTTATGTTCTTCTCAAAAAATTAATCCTCGTTATTGGGAAAGTATGCATCCTATCTGGTGAGTTACTTACTTTATAATTTCTTGCTAGTCAGATGTATTCAGATTATACGATACAAAGCTGTCGTGACTTGTTTTACGCACATACTTCAGCTGTCCCGTTGATATTCGGATAGTTTTAACTTATAGAAAATTAGGTGTTGCGGTTATTGCAGCTCGAGGCAAATTGTTATACAGTTGGTTTGAGTCTTGAACTTAGTTTTTTTGTGTGTAGGCGGATTTGTTAATTTCCAAGCACAGTATCCTGACTTGTGCGAGAACATGATATGGAAGTATCCAGGCCTTACTGCTCTCTCTCAACCATGTTTACCTACCACCAGCGCTGGGCCCACGCGTATCCTACCTTTTCTTTATTTGGGATCGGAGGAAGATGCGAACAACAAAGAATTGCTGCAGGTTAGTCCCAATTTTCTAATGCTCATATTTACAAAATAAGGTAAAATTATATTGAGGAATTCGTGTGTACACTTCCCTTTCGTAATACATAAATTAAAAAGGTATTAAATAAAAAGTGGAATTGTTGAGCATTATTATTGACTTTTGTGTGAAACTGATTTTTTAACAGAGCCATAATATTACATACGAGCTGAATGTGAGTAATAAATGTCCAAAACCGGATTTCATATCCGAAGGACATTTCATGCGGATTCCTGTGAACGATAGTCACAGCGAAAAATTGCTTCCATACTTCGCCCAAACTTTCCAGTTTGTTGGTACGTGATACTTTAAACAATGCATTTGTATGCCGAAATCATACCTTCGATTTAATACACCTATCTTCAAGCGTATAAAGTTAACAGAAGCAGGTACTTTGTAGTAAGTACATGCTTTGGTAATTTCGTTTAAAAACCATGTGTGTTATTGAATACGTTGGTCAGTGCAAAGATGCGGCCAAGTATTATTTTTATATTTCGGTGTTTTAATTTTTCTTTTTCTTCTTTAAATTTCAGAAAAAGTTCGAGAGTCCAATGAGTGTGTCCTGGTACATTGTTTAGCTGGAATTTCTAGATCACCTACAGTAGCCATTGCTTACGTAATGAGGCATTTAATGATGACATGTGAAGACGCATACCGATACGTGAAAGCGAAAAGAGCCACAATATCCCCGAATTTTAATTTCCTTGGCCAATTATTAGAGTATGAGCATCAGCTGATCTCAGAGAAAATACTAGTATCTAAAATCCCATCACAAGCCGGCGCTATACCTACCTCACAACCTCTTAGTTCGGACTTTTTCCTAGGACCCCAAGGTTTGTCGTCTTCTCCTTCTACAGCTTTACCTCCAAAAACGGTTGGAAAAAGGTTGAATCTGTCCTTAAGAATTAGTCCATTCACTGGATCCACCGGGCTTGGAAGTCCAAAAGATGCATCACCCACAACAGCAATGGCACGGTTGCAGTTCGACAAGCCGCTTGGAAAAGAAAATCGAACAGGAACTCCTACCAGCGGCGTGGGATCCTGCAGTCCACTTGGTCTTAGCCTTGGAAGCCTTGGAGGCCTGGGATTTAGCTTGCCTCGACCAACTCGTTTAGTCAAAGAGCAGAATGTGACATCGATTCAAGAGGAGGAAATAGGTCACTGGGAGTCAGTCACTAAATCAGTGACAAGGCAGTCTGTCTCCATTTCTATTTCTAAAGGCTTCAAAAGTCGAAAATCTTCAATAGAGCAGTATCAGCAGCAATCTTCGGACCAAACTAGTTCTTCTTTAGTGAGTTCAGGGGTGGAATCGTCAACTTCGTGTGATGAACCAAGCAGCTTTGGGAATGCAAAAAAGTGCCGAGTTCACAAATTTGTTGTGGAGGCGGAAGCGTCAAAACAAAATGAGAAAGAAGTTGGTACTAGTTGCTCTGCGCTTGCTGTAGTCCCTAGTAGTTCGTCTCGTGTAAGTGTGTCGGATGAAAGTGTTCAGCCTAATGCCATTTGCAGTCCAGTAGGGTACAAGAGAGATTATTTAAGGTCGGACTCTGTTAGTACTAGTGGCATTGGGTCAGAAATTTCAGATCATGATCTCCTTGCGTCGGGTTCCTGGGATATGACCGAATCTGGTAGCGTGCAGGACGATGGCGTATTCTCTGATAATTATAGCCTTTATTCGAAATCTCCTAAATCTTCGCGGCAGTTGCAGGTACTTATAAATTATAGTGAGCGTACAGAAAATATTAATTCAAGTGTATGCAATAAACAAGGCTTTAAAGATCACTTGTCATTTCGTAGTTGTGGTCTTCAGATAGTGGACATTGGTCATCAGCAGATGAAGGTGTTTACTCCTCCTGCAGTTCATCAACCATTGAGGTTCCTTCCGTATCCAGTGCCGCTGAGTCGAAATCGCCAGAAAAGAGGAAGTGTTCGGAGTGCCTGTTCCCGTCTAAGGGAGTCCCACTAACCAGTTTTGAAAAAAGACGAAGTTACGCCGGTGGGTCATCCAGTGATTGGGTTCCCGGTGAAGCCGATAACTATAACTGCCGACGTAACAGTTGGAGTTTAGCGAAAGATGCAAGTGAATCTCCCTCAAGTTGTAGCAACACTACCAGTGGTCCAGGTCCGTCTATTCACATATCACACCACGTGTAAAGTTTTGACAAAATCATGTAGCCATTATTATAACACACCAAAGATAATCGAGTCAATCCCACCGCATATTAACTGTAAATTAAAATTGACACTAACTTGTATTGTAACCGCATGAAATAGTATTAGCTAAATGCTTTCCACAAATGGCAATCATAATTAACTCTGTAGGTGCGGGTAATGTGTAGTCGTTAAAAGTAGCTTTAAACATTCGTTCGGGGGAAATGCGAATCAGGTGAGACGGTGACGTGGTGATTCGAGTAATTATTGTAGTGATTGTAGGTTCATTCGTGTTGCACTTTACAATTAATTACAATTATAGAGTTCATCAGTAACTTTAACCAAAAATACCATGGTGCTCTGGAATTAATAGTATAATTTAAATAAGCAATACATGTAGTTGAGCGACTGTTTCTCTGAGTACGTGTTTTATGATACTCGTCACTAATATAAGCCATTCATGCTAATGCAATTTAGTTAATAATTAATACTTTGTAATGTTATAAGTTCAAAATAATTTTTCAAACCCTATTTAATTGTCCTTTTAAATGCTTGCTTCGAGTGAGGATAAAATACAGGTAACAGTAAAAACTCTTCTACAGTTCTTTACTACAACCACTAGTCGTTTTTGTACTGATGCATTATGTCGTAAGAGGATGAGCACGGCAAATTTAACAAGTGACTACAATGTATGTATTCTGTACTCACAGGAAGATGGGAAGATTTGGAGACTGAAACGAAAATTGATGAGTGCAGGAAGGATACTGAATGTGAGGACAAGAAAAGTAGAACAAGCTCTTCTAGTAGTAGTAGTCATTTAAATTTTGGACATCATTGGTTTAACTTATTGTCGGGCCGGGAGTTAACCTGTTGTGAACGACAAGGAGATGGGCTGTACCGCGTTCAGAGTTGTCCAGGCATTTTCGGCCATCGCGACTGGCTACAATCTCATAATCAAGTACCTGAAAGTCCTCCCGAACCGATTTCCGACTCGGCTCTCTTAAAAATGAGAAGTTGTCGAAATCGGAGTAAACATCTAGGTGCTTCCGATCATCCGGGTAGCAAAAATCGTTTCTCGTGTGGTAGTATAGACTACGATGAACTTTGGAGTAAATTAAGAAAAATTCACGATTCCAAAAATAATGAATCGCATAGCAGTTCGTCCACTTTAGCCTCTAGCTCTTACTCTATTGTTGTGCAGTGAAAATGAAACATCGTAATATTTAAAATCAGTACTAATAATTATTATACATCGATATTTAAAACTACTAACTTCTAAACTTTTGTTAGCACATTAATGTAAGTACCTACATTGTTTCAGGTGAGTATAATAGACTAAAACTACTACAAGTGTGTACAGGGCATAATACTGCAGCAGAATAGTATTTTGTTGGAGGATCCAGCGTAGATAGGAATGGACTCGTTGCCATCGCAAAGCTTTAAGTGGGATTTATTGTCTTACTACTGTTACTACCCACAGTTAATCACACGTCGTACCTATTAATTTCAGTTAGCCTACGTTCACGGTAGTTTCCAGTTTTTCAGTTAAGTATGAACCTTATAAAATGTCTATAATTTTCCTTGATTGCATTGAAATAAAAAATATTGCACTTTTTGCCAGTTCCTGGCCATGAGAAGCCTGAAATTGAGATTGAGTACATAATGAGATGGTTTTTGTTAGTCCACTGATGTTAGTGATCGTGGAGCGATTGATTTAACCAAAGAAATAAGATTAACAACATGCTCCGGTTAGTTTAATGTTTTTGTTTAAAGTCTGAGGCTCACTGTGCATGAAAGCAATATTTTTTCTTTTACTATTAATTTTATGTATCGCATCGTATCGTAATTATGTTTAACTGTATTTGTGTCCAAACCTGGTGGTTTAAACAGAAAATTATTTGTGATTTGTGCGATTGTTACCAAACCCAGTGAATTGTGGACATGAAAGTATAAGCTAATATTTTATTTTATGCCTCGACCGCGTAGGAACGTATTATTTACGACTCCAAAACGAGTAATAATAATTTACTATCAACAAACAGTCTGACTAGGAATGATTTACTGAAACACATAATATCTAATTAATTGATAACCATTTAGACATACGGCGGAATGACTGAACCGTTGTAAATTATAGATTCTTTAAATTAAAATATTGTGAACACATAATATGTAAATGTAATTAATTGATAATCATTTAGACATACGGCGAAACGACTGAACCGTTGTAAATTATAATTCTTGAAACAAAATGTGAAATGTGTGAACCACGTCGTTAGGGAATTCATCTGTTGTGCTCCTAATTCGCATTTCACATCAAATTAATTTGGCATTGTAACCATGCCGTATAAAATTGTTGTAGATACTTTATTGTTGTACAAGTATATTTACATTTATTATACTGATTTTCAGACACAAATTGTCCGCATCATTTTATTGCTTACACATGAGTAGTAATTATAAATAATAATTATTATAATATATTTTATTTACAATTTCATTTTTTTATTTATAGTAACAACCTCTGATGCATACATGTCGACTTATCTTGATTTGTGAATTTAACTTGTTCATGTTGAAGAAGTCACGTGTACAGTGATGGTAGTATTGGTAGTGTCTAATTTTGTGGGAAATGTTATAATTCATTTAATAGATTGCCGATTGGAGTGTCAGTGCCACGTTCAGTATGATTATATTTATAATACTAATGTGCGAAAATAAGATCATTTAATTCGCATCCGAGCTGCATATTATCACTTACAACAGGTGTACATAATTATTTATTGTTGTCAGTTGGATATATCTTAATTATTATTATAGACATTCATGTAACGTAGTAAATGGCCAGGGCATGGTTTTGGTACGTCAAATTGAAGTCATTCACATAATATAAAGTTTGTGTATTAATCTAGAATTTTAATATGAACCCACTAAAAATTAGAATGTAATATATAGTGACGTTTTCAGTATACAGAATGTACGCTTTACAACGTCGTATGATTTTCGTGATTTATTTATTTGTAAGGATAAGAAAAGAAAAGAGTGTACAAATTTGTTCAACTACGAAATTGATGTTTGTTCGTATAACACTGATCTGTTTGTTTAATAATAAGCGAAAGTCAACTTGAAATTGCTCTTCCTACTCATTTATAGCATATTTCTGTTCTGGTTTTTATTAAAATAGATAATCAATAATCGAGGTTGTAATTGAAATTGCACGCGCAGGATGCTACTACACTTACTAACTTGTTACACACTGGTTGTTTCGTAGTTCAGTTAAAGGTAACCCATATATTTTTTGTGGTCCTCACTGAATGAGTGGCTTAACTTTAAGTCTATGGATGGATTTACGTCTATTATAATTATGAAAAATACATGTCCTTCCAGTAAAAGTAATTTTTAATGAGCGCAGCATGTTAATGGCATGCAGAAAACTCAGTGATACACTGAAGGCATCAAGGTCTGACATTAATGATCAAGCAAACGACTTCGGTGGCATGTGACCTAAGGAGTACCATTTCAGTGCACGAAGCTTCTTAATAATTTGATTGATTGGTGTAACAAGATGTAACAAGTGGTAACTCGTTCCAGATTATAAAAAGTTATGCTGAAACGATTGTCAGTTATACATATGAGAGCATATTTAAAATACAGCATCTACGCATTAGTTATTTGCTAGTACCTACATTTACAGTAGTGTCTGTGTGCAATATCTGTAATTTGGTCAACTTTTTCGTCTCTGTCAATCATGAATGTTGTATTTTGTGCCATCTTAAAAATTCATAGTGAATCCGTCCATGAAGACAGGTATGACGGGCTATTTGTTATTGCCTAATTGTGTTACTGGTGAACAGTACCACAACTTACTGAAATTCCATTAAAATCATTCGGAATTAAACGAGGGAAGAGGGAACAGTATTACTTTAATTTGGTAGCAGGAATCATTGGCAAATGGGTGGGTAAACTATGAAATATTAGTTCGGTATAGATTTAATGACCAAAGCATCGTAGGTACGTAAAAATAGATAGCCCAAGCTTCGGCCATTTAAAGTGTCATCGGTATTTCTTACAATTGAAGTCAAAAACCGTATAGCCTCACACTAAAATAAAAAGGATATGTAATACTACTACATACGTAGTTTAAGCAAAATGGACCAATACTCACACTGCAAAGTAGATCAAACACATATTTTATTTCAAAATTATTAATAACTTGAACTGAAGAAGATAATAATTACAAAAGATTGCTTAAAAGTATATAATTGTGTAAGGGAAAGAAAGAGCGAAAGTACATCTTTTATACGCTCATGCCTTCGTCACATTATTTATTTCCAACAGCGTCTTCAGCAGTTGCGCTCTGAATTAGCGTTATATTATCCCCTTTTAAAAGGATTCGACCTGCAACACCCCAAAATAACACATTATTACTACTGGTTAATACTCATGTCAATTATTTATTTCACATATACAAAAAAACGCAGAGAAAAAATAAACGAAAATATTCTCAAAAACAGTACAATGCCATTGCAATGTATTCTATCTAAGCATAAGCAAATAGTTTTACGGACCCCTCCAGAGGAAAATAAATACAAATATAAGCAATTTGGTATGGTCTGTCTTCAGAGAAAGTTAAAAATACAATAAAATGAACACAGAACTTTCAAAACATAAAAATCACCTGGTGTGATGCCTGGCTTTACTAAGCCGGTTCTCGCATCAATTTCTACAGCATCATCCAGCACGAGGTTCATATATTCATCGAAGCCAATAATATGGCCCTCAATCCGGAGGTTGACATTTTCATACAGCCACACGGTTACTTTGGAACGATTTTGAAGGTACCGAAAGATTAAATTCTGCAAGAAAAAATATAGATTCAAGATTATCATGACTTTTACCACCACATTTGGCTAACTACGAACTACCATCATTTCGAGTATCAGTCCGTTTCTAACTTTTAAAAACCTTTAAGGCTATTATTCAATTGTTGAATGTCAATGTCAAATGTTCTGCTATATTTCGATAATCCTGCAAGGCCAATGCCAAATGCCCGGGTATAAAAGTGCTTATTCTGGGTCAGGATAGTTTGTCCTAGGTCAGGTCAATCTTTCTGAAGGGCGATTAGGGGAAATTTCCGGGGGTAAGGAATTCCTTCAAAAGACAATGAATCATCCTGAGACTGGAGTTAAAAACGAGTTGCAAGTACCCATCTAAAAACCCGCAGTGATACTAACCCACCCAAATCAGTGACAGTCGTCATCCTAGCTTTATAATTGCAAAACTAACAAATAAACGAAAGTGCTACGACATACAACATACAACAAGGCACACACTCTCAACATTAGAATGATGATTATTTTTTAGAGAAATAAAGGAACTTACAATAGGCTGGATCATAACCTTCTGGACCTTCGGCCCTGGTTGTTTGAACGACATGATGATATATTTTTATGAAAAATTGGTGAATCACGAAAAAAGTTTAATTAGTAATTGTTTTGGAACAATTATTTCAGCAACTTTATTTAATCCAACCGGTTCGTTCACTCTTGGAATGCTTTTGAAAGCGGTGGTCTTCAAGACAGCGTTCTATCACGGATCATAGAGTGTCCCTACAGATGCATGATCTCCGCACTCGTGCTTTCAAAGCCACTTTCTGACTCAACATGCCATAAAGTAAAGCAGGGAATCAAACCAGAACCATAAGAACTTTATTAAAGTCAATATTGCACAATTATTGCAAGATCCTGTGGGCCTAACTCGACAAAATTAAAATACTCTTAATTAACTACCTTACCATTAAATACTAATCTCAAGTCAGTTAAATTTCAATGAAATAATATTTAATATTTAATACAAACTACTCCAGGAATAAATTACAGCTTGTTTCGCGGTCCTAGTAGCGTGTTACGTAGATGGTGCTTGCTTGTGAGAATGAGAACTCATAGTACCTACATAATAAAGTGAGAGAAAGAAAATAATAATTTATTTTATTTATAATAGACACTTTTCGTTTAGATGTTTTTTACTTCGGAATGGAATCACCGGAATCACGCATGCTGACACGAGCGATGC